>JAODAL010024597.1:0-60257 GCA_025379985.1 Phyllomedusa bahiana | reverse complement strand
TGTTTTTGGATCTTACCTTGATTCTAGAGCCTCATATATACTTACCTGATGTCTTTTTAAGTATTTTGATTCAAAAGATGCTTGTTTCTGTAACTTAACATGTGTGTTTGTGTGCAGCGCGCTGCAGGGATGGACTCATGCACGGTGGTGATCCTATCTCTGTCAGTATGCCAGAGTTTGGGCGCCTCTGCGGTTGCGCCGCTCCCGGGATTTGCGCATGTGCCCTTGTGATTTGGAGACGCCGGAGCTTCTCGCCGCTCGTCTAGATATGCCAGGTAGTAAGGAGCTTATTATATGTAATTAATTATTTTAATTATTCACAGGAGTGTGTATTCACAGTGTATTCAACATAATATCACTCGTTTTTCATATGATTCTTTGGAATTTCGGATAAATACACTTATTTATTGCACTATGGACCCCTGTGAATGAATTGTATTAGATTGTATTTGATTCACTGATGTAGATATTGTCATTTTTTGTATTTTACACTTGATTGTATGTAATTGTTTTCACTGTAGTAGTGCACTATAATTACCACAAGATGTCACTGTTTGCTGTGCTTGAGAAAGGTTCTGTTGAAGACCGAAACGTCGCTGCTGTTGGGTAAATAAACTCTCTTTGATTTTTGAAATGCTGCCTTTTCCAATTTTTTGAGGTTCTAATTGCTGACCACGATCCAGGTCTGTGGGCGTGCACTCAAACTTATTTTTATTTATAAAGTTGCTGCTGAGACTTTTCTTTGTAAAACATAAGACGGAGGCCTAGAAAGAGACATAAGACAGAGGCCTAGAAACAGACATAAGACGGAGGGCTAGAAACAGACATAAACAGAGGGCTAGAAACAGACAAAAGACAGAGGGCTAGAAAGAGGAACTAGTAAGAGGGCTAGACACAGACATAAGACAGA
Organism: Phyllomedusa bahiana; assembly: GCA_025379985.1. NCBI lineage: Eukaryota > Metazoa > Chordata > Amphibia > Anura > Hylidae > Phyllomedusa > Phyllomedusa bahiana. The sequence continues at coordinate 59,347 of JAODAL010024597.1, read as the reverse complement.
GGGCTAGAAACAAACATAAGACGGAGGGATAGAAACAGACATAAGATGGAGGGATAGAAACAGACATAAGATGGAGGGATAGAAACATACATAAGAAGGAGGGCTAGAAACAGACATAAGATGGAGGGCTAGAAACAGGCATAAGACAGGGTTAGAAAGGCATAAGACAGAGGGCTAGAAACAAACATAAGATGGAGGGCTAGAAACAAACATAAGACGGAGGGCTAGAAACAAACATAAGAGGGAGGGCTAGAAACAAACATAAGACTGAGGGCTAGAAAAAGGCATAAGAAGGAGGACTAGAAAAAGGCATAAGAAGGAGGACTAGAAAAAGGCATAAGACGGAGGCCTAGAAACAGACATAAGACAGAGGGCTAGAAACAGGCATAAGACGGAGGGCTAGAAACAGGCATAAGACGGAGGGCTAGAAACAGACATAAGACGGAGGGCTAGAAACAGACATAAGACAGAGCGCTAGAAAAAGGCATAAGACGGAAGGCTAGAAACAGACAAAAGACGGAGACCTAGAAACAGACATAAGACTGAAGCCTAAAAACAGACATAAGTCGGAGGCCTAGAAACAAAAATAAGATGAAAACACAGATTAGACATAAACAGAACTAAGACTAAGACACAGACTGGGAACTCTGACAAGAAACATAGATAGGACACAACCAAGACTAAGAACATAACAAGAAGCTCAGACAGGCTTGGCTAGAAACATAGCTAGAACACAACCAAGACTAAGAACATGACAAGAAGCTCAGACAGGCATGGTTAGAAACATAAACAAGGAGCTCAGTCAGGAACAGACTAAGAACATGGGTGAGGGCACAAGCAGGAACACAAACACAGGCTAGGAACATAGGCAGACAGGCAATGACTAACAGAATACAGACTAGACACACAGACAAGAGCCAATGCAAACATAACTGGAACATAAACTAGAAACACAGGACTGACCACAAAACATGACACAGACAAACTGGACAAGATCCAAGACAAAGCGAAGCATGGTAAAACAAGGATAAGTCACAGGAATACAGTATGTCAAAATAAAATTTAATGTGTAGCTATACATTGATTTAATCTAAGACCCCAAGGAAATACTAAAATGACCACAACTGACATAGTCTACATATTGTAGTCGGTGTATGGGCACTGATTTACTAATATGGTTTATTAAAAAAATCAAATGGTGATAAAAAAAATCCTTCATATATATAGAAACCACCACTTTAATAGTCTTTCCCGTCAGGATAAGCACTTAAACATATCATCTTCTTAAAAAGTCTCTTTTTATTTAAATTTTCTTATAAAATCTATATTGTACGTATAGACAGCAAGTTATATTTCAAGTAAACAGCTTTGTAAGTATAGCGGAACGGTCTTAATTTTATATTTTTAGAGCAGGATCTCACATGGGATCGGGGTCTGTAGCTTAGGAGTTGCTAGCCGGCACCATCTTGGCGTAGTAGCATGTCTGCTACGTTTCGAGGGTAAACTCCCCCTTTGTCAAGCATGCTACTCATTGGTTGACAAAGCCTTTAAATAGAAGATGAAAACGTCTTCTTGAAGCTGTTACAAAAACAATTTTATGCATACATCATTAGTATTTATATAAATTTTCGGTATCTATACCCTAGTTTAGATGACAATAAAAACCATTAATGCACATTTAAAAGTGGCTAACTCACAGCCAACACTTCCAGCAGCACTCCTCATTTAACCCTTTCGGGATTAGTGTCTCCATTCTATTAATCCAATACACCTCTCTACGTAGAAGTAGATTTCTGAGCATTCCCTGATTATTGCACTCAACTTGTTCCAGAATACACCATTTTAATTCACTTATATTATGATTATTTTCTAAAAAATGTCGGGCTATCGATGTCTCTCCATATTTTTTATTTACATCTGATGTATTCTCAGTTCTCATTATGGTTTTAAATAGACGTATTTGAGAACGATGTCCATTTAATCTTGTACGTATTTGTCTAGATGTTTGGCCAATGTATGCTTTGCCACATGGGCATTTAAGCATATATATATGACATTTTGTGTAAGGCACATGAAAAAACCTTTGACATGGATAGGATAACCTTGTACAGGATGATTGTTTCTCCTTTTATTATACTGTTACAGTTTTGGCACGTAAGACAGGGAAATGTTCCCTTTTTTTGCGTTGCCAATACTTTTTGACACGTTCGTTGACAAAGGGGGAGTTTACCCTCGAAACCTAGCAGACGTGCTACTACGCCAAGATGGTGCTGGCTAGCAACTCCTAAGCTACAGACCCCGATCCAATGTGAGATCCTGCTCTAAAAATATACAAATAAGACCGTTCCGCTATACTTACAAAGCTATTTACTTGAAATATCACCTGCTGTTTATATGTACAATATGGATTTTATAAGAAAATTTAAATAAAAAGTGACTTTTTAAGAAGATAATATGTTTAAGTGCTTATCCTGACGGGAAAGACGATTAAAGTGGTGGTTTCTATATATATGAAGTGTGTTTAAGGCGAAGAGGGACCTTCGTTCACTACCACTAACAGCACGGTGTCTATTGCAGTGAGCGCTATTAAAATAAAACGATAAAAAAAATCCTATTTTGTGGTGTCTGTTTTGCATGCATAAATACATTATAGAACAGTGAAGCCTTTGATCTGTGTTTTTGATGCAAGACACAACATCTCAATATTACATTTTATTCATGACATGCAGTGCTTTGTCTGTTTCTCCACATTGCAGTCATACTCATGAATCCAACACACGATATCTTTCTTTAATGACAATGAGATGAAAATCCCTTTGACAATAGATCAATCCTCAACAAAGAATGAACTGATCCACCAACAGGCAGAAAGGGGCCTCATCTGCTTTTTGTGCACTTTTTAGGGTATATATTGGACTGCTGCTAGAAAATGTATTATAGTCTGCAAACAAGCAAACTAGCTAAAATGGGAAAGGTAAGATATAAATTCAAGATAATATTTAATGGTATGTGTAAAATACAGATAAATATATATAAATGTATGAGTATGTAAATATATATATATATATATATATATATATATATATATATATATATATGTATGTATGAGTTATTTTATGTCATGATAAAACATGTATAACTATTTTTTTTATAGAATAAAAAAAATATGTGAAAACTGTATATTCGATTTAAATGGCATTTATTTGAAGGCATCTCTACTTAGTAGTAGATTAATCACATACATTTAAGTATTGCCTGCTATATGGGTGTCGCCTATGTGAGCCTTTATAAATGTTTAAAAATACATTTGCTGCAAAGGATAAGAGTAGTGTTATTCTTTCTGTGTACTCTGGTATATAGGAACAGGAGTGTATAATCCCTTTCTCTAGCTGAGTGCCACAAAGTAAAAAAGTCACTTATTATTGGTAGCGATGAGCCATATAATCTTGCATATTTTTAGTAATTTAGTAAAATTAAAAACTACTGAGGCAAATACCTTACTATTTTTCTATCGATGGACCTGTGGAAGGGCTTATTTTATGTAAGGTGAGCTGAGTTTTTACTGGTACAGGATTGGGGTAAATATGACTTTTTGATCACTCTTTATTTCATTTTTTGAGAGGCAAGATGACCAAAAGATGTGATATTATATGTCAATAAAAAGGACTTTTACAGATGCAGCAATTTATATTTTTATATATTTTTTAATCTGTTGTTACTAGAGATGAGCAAGCCGTAAAAAGTTCTAGTTCGATTAGAGCCTCGAACTTGAGTGTGTTCGGTTTGAGGTTCTATTCGAACTAGAACTTGAACTCGGACCCCATTATAGCATGTCCCCACGGCAGATTTTTCAGCCGGTTTTACAGATGGTTTTCGATTTTGAAAGCTGTCTGTAAACCGGCTGTCAAACTTTTTATCGGACCGCTATGGAAAATCCGTGCAGTGGCGACCACTGCACGGATTCTCCGCCAGACATTTTTTAGACCGCCAGCAGTCCGAAAAACATTTAACATATTTATTCTTCCGCCCGGTTCTCGGGCAGAACATGAACCTGTCAATGTGGAAGGGGGAGGGCTTTTCTCCGCAAACCGCCGTGGCCGTGTCCCAAAACAGAGCAAATACTGGTCGGATAATCCAACCGGTAATTGCTCTGTGCCGTGTAAACGGCCCCTTGAAGTCTATGAGATGTTCTGGTTAATTTTTATACCTATACAGGTGATGAGAAGCTGTATTTACCATCCATAACAGTAAACTGAATACGTGGAACAACTTAGTGAAGAAAATTATGCTCTAAGAGTGACAGAAAAAAATTAAGAGGCTGAAATACTTCATTCCTTTCAATGTCTAACTGAGAAGATGAGGACAGCTTGCAAGCAGGGGCGTAGCTATAGGAGGTGTAGCGGTAGCAGCTGCTATGGGACCCTGCATCCTGAGGGGACCCAAAAGCCCCTTTGACACAAAGGAGATTTGGAGACGGTGTGTTATATAATTGCTGAACCCCCAAAAACAGCAAATACTTAACTTTTGGGCACTGAGTATGATTTAGCAAATCCAAGCACTCTGTCTGATATATATCCATGTATATGAGAGTTATGTGTTAGCCTGCAAATGTCGCCAAAAAACAGCTTCTGGGTGCGGGAAAGTTGCACCCAGCAATACCAAACTCCCTAACTATTGATGTCTATAGAGAGGAAAATGCTATCTAACTAAAAGCTGTCTTTACAGTACAGAGAGTGAGCTGAAAATGGCGTTCACAAGGCAATACAGTGAATATATGTAACATAGTCATGTGATTTTAGCAGCCAATGAGAGCCCTATCACCTCTGTGATGATGTCTTTTGACATTCTCTGTGCTCTGCACTGATTAGATTGGCGCCAAAGTGCAGATTAAAAAAAAAAATGGTGAGTTGGATGGCCACCAAAACGGGCAGAAAAGCCACTGAAAATGAAAATATCTAAGTGTCAAATAGAACTAGAAACTTTACTCGAAACGAACATGAAAAATGTCTACTAGAACTTATTAGAAATGGTTCGATCAACACTAGTTATGAAACTTTTTTAGTTTATTTTTTAGTCCCACTATGGTATTTCACCACAAGGGGTTCTGTCATTGGGAGGATGAGTAGGTGATGAGGGGGCCACATCTGACAGTTTATCTATGTTATACTGATCTTGTTAATCAAACTCCCAGCCTAATGTTATGGTGTAAATTTATGTCAAATGTCAGGGAGAAGTTTAAGGGATTGTCCATCTCATTATTATATATTTTTTTTATCATACTGGTGCCTATTTAAAATATATAAAAAAATTGCTTACATTTCCCCCCACCTCTGATCCAGGCACAGGGCCGCCATCAGAAATTTTGGGGCCCAATACAGCTGGAGCGTCTAGGCCTCCCCCCCCTGGCCGATCAAACCCCCTGCTCCTCCTCTACCCTCCCCGGCCGTCCTGATAGAGCCCCACCCATCCCCGTCCCACAACCATCACCACCCCAGAAAAATACTAATGGATTTGTTTGTGGGGGTCACAAGAAAAAAAATGCAACTGATCTCCATGTTTTTTGGGATTTAATTCTTGACTGGGTTGCAAGGTTCCAGCAAATACTCCTCATGTCTCCATTATAATGTTACTGGCAAAACCAGTTTACCAGCCCAATATTGCCAAGCAACAATTATATATATTCTAAATAATACCGCCACCTATCACTACCATATAATGTCTAGCACCACCATAAACGTTATTGTCTAAACAGTATACCAAGACCAATTATCACAAAAACAACAACCATATACTAGCACTAATAAATCGCCTCATCATTCACCACATTTTAATACTGAATACATACCGCCACATGTTAAGTGTTTATAAAACCATCACACCCAGACCAATTATTTCCTCCATTATGTGGACCTTAGTGGTAGATACCAGGGCACACAGGGGGTTGCAAATAATTTACCTTTCATTTAGGGCCTCACAGGGTGATGTCTTTGTCTGAGGAGTCATTCAACTTTCACTTTTCATTCTCTATTCAGTCCAGACTCATGATGACTTCCATCCGTCACAGTGTCCCTGCAGATATTTACAACACAAACACCTGAGACTCTCACTTTTTTTTTATAATTTTCCAACTGAGTGGCCCAAGCCCCCCATATTCAAATCCCCATTTATAATGGCCCAAATGGTAAAAAAAAAAGGAAATTTAACCACCCTGGTAATTACGGGGGCACCCCAGTCGGCATGTAGGTACAACGGGGCCCCCGGGCGGTAGCTAGGCATCCACAGGGAAGTAGCTAGGTAGCTTGGGGAGACATAGGTAGCTTTGGGCCCCCGGGCGGTAGCGTAGGGTTCCCGTGTAGGTAGAATGGGGGACCCTGTAGCTTAGGCCACCCCTGTAGGTAGAATAGGGCCCTCTGTAGATTAGTGCCCTATTGTAGGGCAAATTAGTCCCCCCTGTAGATTAGGGCGACACTGTAGGAAAATAGTCCCCCCTGTAGATTAGGGCGCCTGTAGGCATGAATAGTCCCCCCCCTGAAGAATTAGGGCCTCCCTGTAGGCAGAATAGTCCCCCCCGTAGATTAGGGCCTCCCTGTAGGCAGAATAGTCCCCCCCCTTTAGATTAGGGCCTCCCTGTAGGCAGAATAGTCCCCCCCTGTAGGCAGAATAGCCCCCCCTGTAGATTAGGGCCCCCCTGTAGGCAGAATAGTCTCCCCCTGTAGATTAGGGCCCCCCTGTAGGCAAATAGTTCCCCCCCCCAGTCTTTGGGTCCCGCTGTAGGCATAGTCCCCCCCCCCTTAGGGCCCCCTGTAGACATAGTCCCTCCATTTCAGGGCCCCTGTATGCATAGTTCCCCTTCCCTTTCAGGGGCCCCCTGTAGGCCATAGTTCCCCCCTTTCAGGGCCCCTGTATGCATAGTTTCCCCCACCACCCCAGTGCCCCTGTAGCCATAGTTGTCCCCACCGTATTTAGGGCCACATGTAGCCATAGTTTCCCCCCCATATTTGGGCCCCCCTGTGGTCTAGTTTACCTCTCCCCCAGGGCCCTCTGTAGCCCATCGTTTCCCCCTCCCCAGGGCCCTGTAGCCATAGTTCCCCCCCATTATTAGGGCCCCTGTAGCCATAGTTTCCCCCCCAGTAGTAGGGCCCCCTGTAGCCATAGTTACCCCTCTCCCTCCAGGTCCCCCTGTTGCCATAGTGCCCCCCTCCACCCCCGGCCCCCTGTCGCCATTTGTCCCCCCACCAGTTTTAGGGCCCCCTGTAGCCATAGTGCCCCCTCCCCCCAGGGCCCCCTGGAGCCATTGTTCCCCCCCCCAGTATTAGGGCCCCCTGTAGCCATAGTTTCCCCCCCCCCAGTATTAGGGCCCCTGTAGCTATAGTTCCCCCACCCAGTATTAGGGCCCCTGTAGCCATAGTGCCCCCTCCCCCCAGGGCCCCCTGTAGCCATAGTTCCCCCCCTCCCCCCAGGGCCCCCTGTAGCCATAGTTCCCCCCCAGTATTAGCCCCTGTAGCCTAGTTTTCCCCCCCAGTAGTAGGGCCCCATTAGCCTAGTTACCCCTCTCCCTCCAGGGCCCTTGTAGCTCTAGTGCCCCTCCCCCATGGGCCCCCTGTAGCCATAGTTCCCCCCCCAGTTATTAGGGCCCCCTGTAGCCTTAGTGCCCCTCCACCAAGGGCCCCTGTAGCATAGTTCCCCCCAGTATTAGGGCCCCCTGTAGCATAGTTTCACCACCCCCAGTTAATTAGGAGCACTGTAGGGCTATAGTTCCCCACCAGTTTAGGGCCCTGACATAGTGCCCCCTTCCCCCCAGGGGCCCCCTGTAGCCAGTAGTTCCCCGCACAGTTATTTAGGGCCCTGTAGCCTTAGTTCCCCCCCCAGTATTAGGGCCCCTGTAGCTATAGTTCCCCCCCCAGTATTAGGGCCCCTGTAGCCATAGTTTCCCCCCTCCCCTTTCAGGGCCCCTGTAGCCATAGTTTCCCCCCCCCCAGTATTAGGGCCCCCTGTAGCCATATTTCCCCCCCTCCCCCCAGGGTCCCCTGCAGCCATAGTTTCCCCCCCCCAGTATTAGGGCCCCTGTAGCCATAGTTCCCCCCCCCCAGTATTAGGGCCCCCTGTAGATATAGTTCCCCCCCCCCCAGTATTAGGGCCCCCTGTAGCCAATAGGTTTCCCCTCCCAGTTTTAGGCCCCTGTGCTTTAGTTCCACCCACCCAGTTTTAGGGCCCCTGTAGCCATAGTGCCCCTCCCCCAGGGCCCCCTTAGCTCCATAGTTCCCCCCCCAGTATAGGGCCCCATGTAGCCATTGTCCCTCCCCCTGATGCGATCAAGTATTAGGTCCCTGTAGATAGTTGCCCCTCCCCCCTGGGCCCCCTGTAGCCATAGTTCCCCCCCCGTATTAGGGCCCATGTGCTTAGTTTTCACCCCAAGTATTAGGGCCCCCTGTAGCCATAGTTCCCCCACCCAGTATTAGGGCCCCTGTAGCCATAGTGCCCCCTCCCCCCAGGGCCCCCTGTAGCCATAGTTCCCCCCCCCAGTATTAGGGCCCCCTGTAGCCATAGTTTCCCCCCCCTCAGTAATTAGGCCCCTGTTTTTCTAGCTATAGTTCCCCCCCCAGTATTAGGGCCCCTGTAGCCTTTGTTTCCCCCCTCCCCTTTCAGGGCCCCCTGTAGCCATAGTTTCCCCCCCCCTGTATTAGGGCCCCTGTAGCCATATTTCCCCCCCTCCCCCCAGGGTCCCCTGCAGCCATAGTTTCCCCCCCCCATTATTAGGGCCCCTGTAGCCATAGTTCCCCCCAGTATTAGGGCCCCCTGTAGATATAGTTCCCCCCCCCAGTTTAGGGGCCCTGTAGCCTTAGTTTCCCCCTCCCCAGTATTAGGGCCTTGTAGATATAGTCCCCAACCCCCAGTATTCGGGCCCCCTGTAGCCATAGTTTCCCCCCTCCCCTTTCAGGGCCCCCTGTAGCCATAGTTTCCCCCCCCCCCAGTATTAGGGCCCCCTGTAGCCATATTTTCTCCCCTCCCACCAGGGTCCCCTGTAGCCATAGTTTCCCCCCCCCCAGTATTAGGGCCCCTGTAGCCATAGTTCCCCCCCCGTATTTGGGCCCCTGTAGCCATAGTTCCCCCCCCCCAGTATTAGGGCCCCTGTAGATATAGTTCCCCCCCCTGATTAGGGCCCTGTAGCCATAGTTTCCCCTAACTGAGTATAGGCCCCGGTAGGCTATAGTTCCCCCACCCAGTATTAGGGCCACCTGTATGGCCATGTTTCCCCCTCCCTTTCACGGGCCCCCTGTAGCCATAGTTTCCCCCCCCAGTATTAGGGCCCCCTGATAAGCCTTATTTTCTCCCTCCCCCCAGGGTCCCCTGTAGCCATAGTTTCCCCCCCCCTGTATTAGGGCCCCTGTAGCCATCGTTCCCCCCCCTTATTAGGGCCCCTGTAGCCATAGTTCCCCCCCCAGTATTAGGGCCCCCTGTAGATATAGTTTCCCCCCCCCCCCCAGTATTAGGGCCCCCTGTAGCCATAGTTTCCCCCCCCCAGTATTAGGGCCCTGTAGCTCTAGTTCACACCCCCCCCTGTTTAGGGGCCCCCCGAGCCATTAGTTTCCCCCTCCCTTTCAGGGCCCCCTGTAGCCTTTGGTTCCCCCACCCAGTCATTGGGCCTCCTGTAGCCATATTTTCCCCCCTCCCCCCAGGGTCCCCTGTTAGCATAGTTCCCCCCCCCCAGTATTAGGGCCCCTGTAGCCATAGTCCCCCCCCCCAGTATTAGCGCCCCCTGTAGATATAGTTTCCCCCCCAAAAATATGGCCCCCGTAGCCAAATTTACCCCCCCCCAGTAATAGGGCCCCTGCAGATATAGTCCCCCCACAGTTTTAGGGCCCCCTGTAGATCACATAGTTTCCCCCCACCCCCAGTGTTAGGGCCCCTGTTGCCATAGTTTCCCCTCCCCAGTATTAGGGCCCCTGTAGATATAGGTTTCACCCCTCCAGTATTAGAGCCCCCTGTAGCCATAGTTTCCCCCCAGGGCCCCCTGTAGCTTATTACTTACTGGCTGCGCTCCCCCCGGCGTCTCCGTCCGCTCCCGACCCAAGCCTGCTGCTTTTGGATTGGGGACGAGGACAGGAAGCTAGGCAGGCGGCGCGGTGATGTACTTCCGTGCCGGCCCACCTGCAGAGCATTGTATGGCAGGGGCAGGGAGCGCACAGCTCTCCTTGCTCACGCCGTTCCCTTATTGTATGCGCGTCCACGGACGTGCATACAATTAAGAGGAGGGCCTCTGTGAAGCAAGGGGGCGGCGGCTGCCAGCGGCGGCGGCCCCCCCTGGCTTCACAGGACCGGCCCGGGCCGGTAGAGCAGTACCAGTTGTACTGCCCTATCGGCGGCCCTGTCCAGGCATGATTGCTTCTTACGTCTTCCAAACGGGGATGTCACCGATGCAGCCACTGCTTGGCTACAGAGGACTTGTCCCACTGCCGATGTCACCGTTTGGAAGAAGCAAGAAGTACACAGAAGACTAGTGCAGAGTGAGGAGGGCATACTGCTTGTTTCCATGTGAATGAGAGGTTAGTATAACCTTTTTTATGTAAAATAGGCACTAATATGATAAGAAGAAGTAAAATGTAGGTGCACAACACTTAAAGCTGAATTATATTAAACTGTAGATAATGGAAATACTAACAATTTTTTTTTTACCTGCCAGATCATCTTTTATGAAGACAGGAACTTCCAAGGGCGCTCTTATGAGTGCAGCTCTGATAGCTCCGATTTACTCTCTCTTTTTAATCAATGTGGCTCAATCCGTGTTGAGCATGGCAATTGGATGATCTATGAGTTCCCCAACTACAGGGGCTGTCAGTTTTTCCTGAAAAGAGGCGAATATCCTGATTTTAACCAATGCTTGGGCTTCGGAGATACGATCAGATCCTGCAGAATAATTCCCCAGGTACTTTCTTTTAATTCCAAACAAAACTAAATCAACAAAACTATAGGATACAACAAGCATGTTCACAGCCCTATAAAGTCAAATCATGTATTTCAGATCATTTTAAATACATGGACACAAGCTGAAACGCCAATTCTTTAATGTATTTAGTCATAATTATCTCCAATCTGGTTATACTCTATGCAAAATTGCTTTATGATATAAATTGTTAACAACTGTGCATTATTATATTGACATATTGGAGAGATGTATAGCTGAAGTACGTAAAAATCATGTGCTTTATCTGTACTTGTCACAAAACCACAGTAAGTCATGGTACACAACATTTATGCTTGCTGTATGGTTCTCAGACATATGCAGGGGCGTAACTAGAGAAGCCTGGGCCCCATAGCGAACTTTTGGATGGGGCCCCCTACTCCCCCCCCTTTTGCCCACCTCCCTGATCACGAACATTTACCAGGACATGCTGTGAGATAATACAAGGGTGTGAACACCTCACCATACATTCCCATCATACTGTACTACCAAATCCTATACCATAAAACCATTATAACTATTAACCCTCTATTACATAGGAACTGAATTATACCGCCAGAACATGGACCACCAAAGTGACTGAATAATACCCCAACACAATTACTGATAGTACACAATGACAATAGTCCGCCATATAGTGACATATAGTGGTTATACCAGTGTACACAGGCTCTGCAACTGTATACAACCCACCATAAGTCACATTAGTGGTAGACCCCAGTTTACACAGGGCTCTGCTGACTGTATATAACACCTACAGTGACCCTTATAGTGTTGATTACCAGCTATACAGGTGCTTTGCAAATAGTTTACTTACATTTAGGGCTCACAGGTGACGTCTTGTTGAGGAGAACATTCACTTTCCCTTTTCTTCTCTATTCGGGTCCAGACCTCCATGATGACTTCCTCAGCTCCACCACTCGTACCTGTAGAATTTACAACACAAAACACTGAGACTCTACTTTTTTTTATCTTTTTCCCAAATGAGTTCCCCCTCCCCTCATGTACAAACACAACATGTATAATGCTCCAAATGGTAAGAATTACTCCTTGGTATTTATTGGGCACCCCCAGTCGGTATGTAGGTACATCGGGGCCCCGGGTGGTAGCCAGGTAGCTTGGCCTCCCACCGGGCAGTAGCTAGGGAGAGTAGGCAGCTTCGGGCTCGGGCGGTAGCTTAGAGTTCCCATGTAGATAGAATGGGGGCCCCCTGTAGCTTAGGCCACCCTGTATGTAGAATAGGGCCCCTCTGTTAGATTAGGGCCCCTTATAGGCAGATTAGTCCCCACCTAGATTAGGGCCCCCTTGTAGGACAGAATAGTCCCCCCCCCCCCGTAGATTAGGGCCCCCTTGTAGGCAGAATAATCCCCCCCGTAGATTAGGACCCCCCTATAGGCAAATAGTTCCCCAGTAATTAGAGCCCCTGTAGGCTAGTTCCCCTCTCAGTTTTTTAGGGGCCCTGTACGGCATAGTTCCACCCACTCGAGTTAATTTATTAAAGGCCCCTGTGGCATAGTTCCCCCACTTAGTTATTAGGGCCCCCGTAGGCATAGCTCCCCCCTAGTTTGTAGGGCCCCTGTAGCTAGTTCCCCCCTCTATTTATTAGGGCACCCTGTAGTCATAGCCCCCCCCAGTTATTAGGGCCCCTGTAGGCATGTCCCCCCCACAGTTTATAGGGCCCCTGTCAGGCGTAGTCTCCCCTCCCACAGTTAATAGGGCCCCTGTAGCCATAGTTTCCCCCTGTAATAGTGCCCCCTGTAGGTATAGTTTCCCCCCCCTGTTATAGTGACCCCTGTAGGTTTAGTTCCCACCATAATAGGTGCCCCCTGTAGGTAAAGCTTCCCCCCCAGTAATAGGGCCACCTGTAGGGTAGAGCTCCCCACAGTAATAGTGCCCCCTGTAGTATAGCTCCTCCCCAGTAATAGGGCCCCCTGTAGCTATAGCTCCCCCCCCCAGTAATAGGGCCCCCTTAAGGTGTAGCTCCCCCCCATTAATAGTGCCCCCTGTAGGTATAGCTCCCCCCCCCAGTAATAGGGCCCCCTGTAGGTAGCTCCCCCCCCAGTAATGTGCCCCCCGTAGGTATAGCTCCCCCCCCCAGTATAGGGCCCCTGTAGGTTAGCTCCCCCTCCCAGTAATGGGCCCCTTGAAAGTGGGACCCCCCTTAATGGGGCCCCCCTTTGTAGGTAGAGCCCCCCCCAGAATAGGGCCCCCTTGTAGGTATAGACCCCCCCCAGAAAAGGGGGCCCCCCTTGTAGGTGAGCCCCCCCGAAATAGGGCCCCCTTGTGGGTAGAGACCCCCCCAGGAATGGGCCCCCCCTTGTAGGTAGGGACCCCCCGTAATGGGGGCCCCCTTGTAGGTAAAAACCCACCCCCAGTAATAGGGCCCCCCTTGGGGTTTGAGAACCCGCCCCCAGTAATCGGGCCCCCTTGTAGGTAGAGACCCTCCCCCAGTAATAGGGCCCCCTTGTTGGTAGAGACCCCCCCCAGTAATAGGGCTCCCTGTAGGTATAGAACCCCCCCCGTAATAAAAACCCCCTCCCCCCGTGGCTTATTATTTAAACTGGCCGCGCTCCCCGGCGTCTCCGTCGCCGCCCCGCCCCAAGCGGGCGGCTGTAGGCTTGGGGCCGGGGACAGGAGGCTCGGCAGGCGGCCCCGGGGATGTCACTTCCGCTGCGCCGCCTGCTGACCGATGTATGGCAGGGGCAGGGAGCACACAGCTCTCCCTGCTCCTCCCTACAGCTTAATTGTATGCGCGTCGCACGGACGTGCATACAATTAAGTTAGGGCCTCTGCGAAGCAAGGGGGGGGTGCCTGCCGGCACCGCCCCCCCCCCCCCTCCCGGCTTCACAGACCGGCCCCGCAGCTCTGCACCCGCCGCAGTGAACTGTTGTGTTCACTGCCGGCGGGCCCAGGAGCGGCATCCCCGGGGTAGCAGCGGTGATAGCAGCTGCCACGGGGACCCCCCAAGCCACCGGGCCCCGTAGCAACTGCTACCCCTGCTACCCCGGTAGTTACACCCCTGGACATATGGTACACTATTACCCTATAGCTTCAGCCTGTGAACCTAGTGAAAAGACTAAAAATGTGTCCTTAAATGAAAATTTTTCCAACCACTAATTATGATTTTTCAATCATTGACTTCATGTAGCTTTAAAGCGTTAATGCTAGTACAATAATATAACAAGGAGCCTCTTTAATACAGTCATACATGAATTTATTCCAGTTATTTATATAGATTGTCATCATTTACATCAGACCCTGTTCCCAATTTCGCTCACAACATATATTTCCCTTTTTCACACACACACACGCACACACACACACACACACACACACACACACACACACCCCACAAACACACACAAACACACACACACAACAATTTTTCATAGGAAACCAAGGGCTCATAAACAGGGTTCCATGCACCCTAAAATATTTCAGTAGGTCTGTGAGCCTAAATGTAAGAAAATAACTTATTATCTGTATTTTCTCTGATGTCTAATTAAAATTGAAAGTTTCTTTCACTTCAGAATGTATGCAATAAATTGCAGAAGGATTCATTTCGCATCACATTACATTTGTTGTGTATCTCACAAAATTACCGGAAATCTGTCTCCTGGAAACTCAGTTTCACTGCAAGCTCAGGTTACAGCTGTCCATTGAAGTGCATAAAGAGGGGTTGGGTAGGAGGGGAGAATGAATGAAACCACACACAAGCAGCAGTATGGAGGACTTTAGACAGTGGTAAGAAGTAGTGTAGCTGTGAGTCAAACACTTTGCTAACTATGCCTCTCCTTCCTATTACCCTTTAAACAACCTAAGTTCTCAGTGAGGGTATGTTCACACGGCATGTTGGATTCGATTTTGGATAAATTTTTAGATTCGTGCTCGGATCCGTGTTTCGGACCCTAAACAGACCCCAACACGCATCTACAATGTGCAGTGTGTTTTACATTGCTTTCAATGTAAAACACACATCAGTGTTCAGAGGAGTGATCGCAGATGCGTGTTTACTTGCGTCTTTCGGATCCATTCAAAGAATTGACTTTTCAGTTCTTGATCCGAAAGACGCAGCAGACACTCTATTTATAACTATAGGACGCATGTCTGCTACAGCCGAAACGCATCCAAACATGCACCTGCGTGTTGGATGCGTTTTGGATCTGATCGAAGCAGCGTTTTTTGGATGCGATTTTCGTATCCAATACGGATCCAGAATCGAATCCAAAACGCCGTGTGAACATACCCTAAGAGTGATTTTGAATGAGCAGATAAGAAAGCAGAGGTGGGGATGGTGGTAAGACAATGAATCGTTTCACTTTAATAAAATAACAAATAAGACAAAGTAAGTTGTTATCTACAACTATTACAATTTTACAAAACTAGTAAGTTTAAATAAGAATTCAAAACTTTTTCTTAGTAAACTGCCTTAACATTAATGCATTTCGATATCAATTATCATAAAGCTAACTGCTGCTACATTGTTAAAAGGGGTCTGTAGTTTTCACCCAATGGAAAACAGGTCCATGGGACAAAAAAAAAGTTGAGATCCCTTTTTTCAGTGTATTTTAGGAGTATTTCCAAACAACCTTTCTTGATGTGAATCATACCCATCAAGGTTACTGTGCCTTTGTTGTGCAAGGAAAACAAAAGCTTTTTTTATTTTTACCAAATTGATCTGTGACTCTGTTAAAAGAGGAATTCTCAACCACCAGTTTACATACCACCCTGCTTACAACTAGTTTTTTGTGAACTACTGATATTTAACTTTTGTTAATGCTTGGTTAAAGGGGTTCTCCACTTTGGAAATCCCTTCTTGTTACAAGAGCCACTTAACAAACAGTTGATCAAAAGCTTTTATTTGTGTTAAAACTTGGCAAAAATGTGGCAGGGCCACCATAGGTGACACTGCCCTTATTCAAATAAATGGATTGTCTGTGGGATGCAGAATGGGACAGGTCCTACAGAGTTAGAAAAGCTCTTTGTAACTGTTCTCCACTCTGCCCAATAGATATGGATCCTGAACAATGGACACTTTTCTATGAACAGATATAAACCGAAGAACCTCTCTAATACAGCTATAAGAATTTCACCCATATACAAATATTAACCAGAATAATAATGTAATATTATACATAGTTTATTTATTTTATTACTAAGTGATTTCCTTTTGACATATAATCACATTTTTTCTTTTTTTATATTTTAGCAAACATCCTGTAAGATTAGAGTCTATGAGAGAGAAGACTTTAAAGGCCAAATGATGGAATTCACAGAAAATTGTCCTCAAGTTTATGAGAAATTCCGCTACCATGATATTCACTCCTGCAACGTCCTTGAAGGCCACTGGTTATTTTATGAGGAGCCTAACTATAGGGGACGCCAGTATTACCTGAGACCAGGAGAATACAGGAGATACAGTGACTGGGGTGGAGTCAACAGTCGAGTTGGCTCTTTCAGAAGAGCCACAGACTTTCAGTAATTCACTGAAAAAAAGCATTGTTATAAATTCTGCTAATAAAATCTGAAACTATTAAGAACCGACTTTGTGTCTGGAAGATTCAATATGTCATTTAGCTATAAATTCGTTTTTAGCTTTTTTAAAAATTTATAGAAAGTGATTATTGGCTGTTTTATGAGGTTTCCCCTTTCACTCTTCTGACACTGGCAATTTTGACTGCGCAGTTTTAACTGTTTTGGCCGCTATTAAAGTATGGTCACACAACCGATCCTTCCTTTGTCTGACAGCTAATTTTAATTTCATATTTATGGCCATTTAAAGAGAACTATAGAACTCATCTACGCTACTAGTGTGTAAAATTACTAGCTCTTCCTTAGATAACGTTGTCCCTTATTCTGCCCTTGAACTGTGTTTAGACAGGATTCAGTATAGAAAATATGCATGTCTGCCAAGTTTTTTTTATACAAAAATCTTAGGTTCCTCATTGTTGCCAATATTTCCCCACCTTTTAAACACAAACTGTCTCTCCTGCTTCCCTCACAGCTTTATCCTGCTGCTACCTCCTAATACTATGCCTACTGTGCTGTCCAATTTCTCCAAATACCATAATGCAGAAATATTACTACTGTAGAGATAGTTACCTGTAACTACTAATATCATGCAGATAACCCCTCCTGTATTGAGTACCACACATAGTACCCTCAAAATTTTTTTTCCAAACAAACAGTGCCCCAGTAATAATAGTGCTCCCTTACAGTGCCAGCTTGAATATTCTAAATGGTAATGGTACTCCCATGTCCTGCCCTCAAAAGTAACTGTTTCAGGGTGCTGCCTGAAAATTTCTTTTGCTATGGGACAGCTTATAAAGTATTTCGAGCGGGCAATGGCCCTGATGAGGGAAGATATGACCAAACAGTCAGTTAATTCCCAGCAGCATCAGGCCTATGCTGTGGCTATACACTCATAAACTGATGCTATACAAGAAAAGAAGGCTCAACAGCCCCTCATGGGGTCGGTGAAAAAGGCTGTTACCAAATGTAGTTAGTCGTCTGAATGCCCAGAGACTGTGGGTGGAGGTTCCGTTGCCAAAGTGACCTCTCTTTGGGATGTCTACAGGAGGGCACATGCTCAAAAGGATGTCCTGTTGATTAAAGGTCCTGGGTTCTTCCCAAGTGTGAGCCAAGTCCCAGGAAGACCAGATGGCAAAGGTACAGGAATCCCATCGTTACTAAAGGCAACGAACCTTAACAGCAGGAGGAGCTGTGCTGGAGGGGGCATAGAGCAGGATGTGCTCCTGAGGGTCCTTTGATCTGGAGGTCAGAGGACGTGCCACGGATGCATTGGTTGCTAGTGAATGATCTCCCACTGTGGGTGGACATAGATTGTCACCAATATATCTCCAGAGTGCACCTGGATGTCATACCCGGTGTGAAGACCTGACCAGAATCTGGGAAGACTGTTCCAATGTGTTTTGAAACCTGTTATGGGACTGTTGTCCATATGCTCGAGGTGTGTGACAACCTACAATCCGGGTGTCTACTCAGCAGACTTCCCCCATTTTGGGCACTTATGGGCAACAGCAAATGTATCAGGCCAAGTAAGTGACTTTCCCTGGGAAGTGCCCCCTACAGAGTGTGCAGTGCCGCTGCCTGAGATGGAAGAGCTAGAGTTGCCATGTCTGACAATCCCTGAGATGATGGTTGATAAGACTGACACAGTTTATTTTGGGCTTGAAAAGTCTGATGGACTCTATGTTCAAGAAATATGCACAATATTGCCTGTTACAAAGTTATTAATGGGAAAAAGGTGCCTGTAATGAATAACTCTGTCCAACTACTTGAACAGGGGGAGAGTAGCTGGGTCACAGACTCAGCATCGGTTATTACTAAATCTGAAATAGCTGCAGCTAAAGCAGTAGATGAGAGCAGCTCAGGTCTGCCCCTAGAGGTAATGGCTGTCAGAGCTAGGTGTGCAGTAAAGGCAGAGGGTGAACTAGCTTCTGAAGAAATGACAGCCCCAGCTGTAGAGCAGACAAGCTTAAGTGCGCCCCTAGAGGTCGTGATTAACAGTGCTAGGAGTATTGCAGAGGATGTGTGTCCTGTGGTGGATGAATCTGGAGAAAAATGCTACCTCTACAGTCTCAGATAGAGCTAATGTGGTTGACCGTAGCAACAAGGTATGCTCTGCACCTCCTGTTGTGAAAACCTATGAATATGAGTGCCCTGCAGCTATGTGTGACGTGTCTGGAGCCCAGTTGGTAAAGGTGCCTACCATTGACCCCAGCACATTGTGTGTACATGATGGTAACGTTCAAGTTGCAGGTGCCCCCTGGTGGTAATGGTAGAAAATAGGACAAGTAGCGCAGGTAGTGTGGGGCCAGTGATTGATGGCCACCAGTTCTGTCCTAGTGTGTTGCCTGGAAGGGAAAAGGCAAATCCTGGAAATGATTCTGGCTCTGTTGCCATGTATGAGGAGACTATGGGCGAAACATATGATTTTTGGTGCCCAGGCGCCATTTTTTTGTGCAAAATAGTAGTGTTGAATGCACCTGAATCCATGAACCCAGACTACTACGGGTCAAAAATCAGGCGCATTCTAGCGCAAAAACGTCAATTCAGGCTCAGGTAAACCACTTTTCAAACAATTTAAACAACTGAAAGAAGCTTGCTGGTAATAAAGGCAGTTTAATTGGAGCGCAGTTAAACTGCACCAAAACTGCACTGTGTGAAAGCACCCTAAGGGGCAGAATTGCTTTCTAATTACTGATAAATGTCAACCGGTGTTATGAGACAAGGACTAAACAGAACACAGACTAGACACACAGACAAGAGCCAAACATCACATGAACATAAACTAGAAACATAGGACTGAACATAAAACATGACACAGACGATCTGGACCAGATCCAAGACAAAGCAAAGCATGGGAAACAAGGATCAGTCACAGGAATATGATAGGAGCTGCTTTATAAAGCCACAGGCAGAAACGGATTGAAAGCCAAACCTAGCTGAACCTACTGTGGTTAAATACCAGCAGAGTGCATACAGTAAATCCAAAAGGAAAGGAAGCTGCACAGCAAACACACAGGTAACTTGACATCCACTAATCCTGAGGGTAGCGGCGTAACACATAGTACAGGATAGGGCTGTCAAAATAAAATGTAATGTGTACCTCTACATTGATTTAATCTCAGACCCTAAGGATATACTAAAATGACCACCACTGACATAGAAGAGTGAAGAAATCGGGCGATAACTTTTAGAGGCTAACTGAGTATATTTGATGGTGAGCTTTCGAGAGAACTAGCTCCCTTCTTCAGACATGATGTTATACAAGAAACTGAAAATTTACAGACTTTTTATACACAGAAGACATGGACCTTCAAAGGGAACCCCTTGACGTGTTGGGAGGTGAGCTTAATACAATCTTTGATCAAATACTGTAAACTAAGAGTCCCAGGTTTTTCATATTTTCCTTAGCTGTAATGCATTTCCTATATTCCTATATACCTTGAGGTTTTACTTAGTCTTTAGTGTGCCACTGATTTATGTATTAGATATATGTCATTGCCTTTTCAGTGTGCACCTATGCTTAAGTTTTCAAAGTATATTTTAGATGTGCACAGCCTTTTACATTTTGTAGTATATTTGGGATATGTCAATCTCATTGTCTTGCTGCAATCAGCAACCTCTTTTAAATCAGTGCAGTTTAATTAAATTGCAGGTTCCTATAACTCCTGGGGAAGTGGCAGTCTGAATGGAACTTCCTAGCAAGGTAACATGTTTTAGTGTAGGGGACTCACCTGCTCTGGGAACCCCTTGACGTGTTTTGGGGGGTGAGCTTAATACAATCTTTGATCAAAAAACTGAAACTAAAGTCCAGGTTTTTCATATTTTCCTTAGCTGTAATGCATTTCCTATATTCCTATATACCTTGAGGTTTTACTTAGTCTTTAGTGTGCCACTGATTTGTGTATTAGATATATGTCATTGCCTTTTCAGTGTGCACCTATGCTTACGTTTTCAAAGTATATTTTAGATGTGCACAGCCTTTTGCAGGATGGGACAGGTCCTACAGATTTAGAAAAGCTCTTTGTAACTGTTCTCCACTCTGCTCAGTAGATAAGGATCCTGAACAGTGGACACTTTTCTATGAACAGATATAAACCAAAGAACCTCTCTAATACAGCTATAAGAAATACACATACATACACATATTAACCAGAATAATAATGTAATATTATACATAGTTTATTTATTTTATTACTAAGTGATTTCCTTTTGACATATAATCAAACAATGTTTTTAAAATATTTTAGCAAACATCCTGCAAGATTAGAGTCTATGAGAGAGAAGACTTTAAAGGCAAAATGATGGAATTCACAGAAGATTGTCCTCAAGTTTATGAGAAATTCCGCTACCATGACATTCACTCCTGCAATGTCCTTGAAGGCCACAGGTTATTTTATGAGGAGCCTAACTATAGGGGACGCCAGTATTTCCTGAGACCAGGAGAATACAGGAGATACAGTGACTGGGGTGGAGTCAACAGTCGAGCTGGCTCTTTTAGAAGAGCCACTGACTTTCAATAATTCACTGAAAAAAGCATTGTTATAAATTCTGCTAATAAAATCTGAAGCTATTAAGAACCGACTTTGTGTCTGGAAGATTCAATATGTCATTGAGATGTGCAAAAAGCTATACATTAATTTTTAGCTTTTTTTATAGAAAGACTGATTATTGGCTGTTTTTATGAGATGGTTTCCCCTTTCACTCTTCAGAAGGGGGCCGGAGCGGGAGCCTGCAGAGGCGGAAGAATCCCCCCCATTACCCTGCGTGACGAGCCCGGGTGGGTGGAGCTTCGGCCGGGACTGGCTTTAAGCCAGCCGCATGTCCGCAGGAAGCAGACACGCCCAGGGGACCAAATTGAAAGGACCTGTGCGCGCTGCTTCCTGAGGCCATGGCAGCAGTAGAGGAGCTATTGGACTGGCTGCGGGCGGCGGCCGGGTCCTGAGGTGGCGACTGGCTCCAGA
Organism: Phyllomedusa bahiana; assembly: GCA_025379985.1. NCBI lineage: Eukaryota > Metazoa > Chordata > Amphibia > Anura > Hylidae > Phyllomedusa > Phyllomedusa bahiana. The sequence continues at coordinate 37,894 of JAODAL010024597.1, read as the reverse complement.
GGCAGGTAGAAGAGGCCCTGCATGACGCTGAGGCGCCGGCCGCGGGGGTTGGCGCTGGGAGAGTGGGCCGTAGGGCCAGGCCGCCGCAGCGCCTGAGCCCTGAGGTGACTCCCAGAGTCCGGAGGCGCAGAGGAAGCCCCTCCAGGTACCCTCCAGCCCAGGGGTCTAGGTGTACAGCCACGGTGAGCAGACACCGGGCTGGGAGGAATTACGCGCGGCGCACGGGCGCGGCGGAGGACGGCAGTCCGCGCTCCACAGTAGTGGTGGCATCTGCTGCACTTTCTGGTTCTGCAGCAGTATCTTCGGCTGCGGGCCGCCCCGGTGATGTGCCGGCTGGGGGGCTCTGCCTGGTTCAGCGGGATCTGGGTGCGACGGCGGTGGATGGTCGCGGGGCTGAGGGGAGCGGGCAACATCTGGTCGGCCCTGACGGCTTGACAGGAGACTTTTCGGCGGCAGTGGAGAGGTCCCCGCATTCTTCAGACGCTTTTGTGACTCCGCTTGGGTGCTCTGGTTTAAGATCATCGTCCATGTCCAGTCTCCTGCCGGCTAGTGGGATTTCAGCTTCAGAGGATCGGCGACCGGGATCGGTGCCGGCGGCTGGTGGGGGTCACAGCACCCACGCAGCCGGGTGAGTATACTTCTCTGTCCTGTCCGTTCCCTTCTATCTTCTTGTCGCAAGGCGCAGCGCCTAGCCAGGGCCCCGGGTCCTCTTTGCCAAGTAGCATGGGTGGGGAATTGCTAGCGTGCTTTTGTCAAGGGGGTGCGGGTGCCGGCATGCCTGTGGGTGCTTGGGGCCCAGCATTGGCCGTTGTCTCCGGTACGGGGTTGGCATGGGTGGTAGCGGGGTTCAGTCTCCGGTGGCTCGGGGTACTACGGTCTCGGTGCAGACGGAGAAGGAGGTGCAAGGGGACGGAGTCAGGTTGGATGACAAAGCTAGAGGGGAGGTGTATGTTTGGTTTGAGGGCCCGCTGGGGGCGCATTTGAAGAAGGAGGTTCGGGAAAAAATTTGGAACGACGAATATGTCGAGATTTTTTTGCTCCTCCCCTTGGAGAAGTTAAATCTGGATAAGGGAAAACGGGAGGACAGTAAGAAGGAGGAGGAGGAAAAGCGCAGGTGGTGGCTGATTCCGCAGACCTTCTCCAATTGGTTGCAGGCCTTTGCCATTCTGGCCAATGTAATTGGGGAAAAGGCTCCGGAAAATTGCTCCGCTCTTTTTTGTTACCTGGATGCGATTGGAGAGGCGCAACGGGTCTACGGGGGTCAGGCTTGGCTCCGGTACGATGAACAGTTCCGGCAGCGAAAGGCGGTGCGGCCATCCATTCGGTGGGACCATAAAGATATTGGTCTGTGGCTGCGAGTGATGGCTCCCTCACGTTATGGGCAGCCCTTTCAGGGAGCGGCCGGGGGCATCGGCCAAGCTGGCTGAGCCTCTGGTAGCTCCTCATCATCGGGAGGTCAGAAACTCGGCTTATGCTAGCTCTTCAATGAGGGCCACTGTAAGTTTGGGGGAGGGTGCAGGTTGAAGCACCTCTGTTCCGGGTGCAATGCCGGATCCCACGGTTTGTCCCGGTGTCCAAAGAAGGGAAAAGGAAAAGGTGGAGTTGCGGGTGGGCAGGGGTCTGACGCCAGTGAAGGTGGAAAGGATGGAGGGGTACCTCGACAGGTATCCGGATAAGGAAGCGGCTGAGCTTTTGCGGCATGGCTTTAGGGATGGTTTTCGTATCCCTTCTCCTGGGCATACGGTCCCCTTTTCCTTAAAGAATTTGCGGTCAGCCTTGGAACACAATGAGGTGGTGTCTGAAAAATTGGGGAATGAGGTTTCATTGGGGCGCATGGCAGGCCCGTTTGTAGAGCCTCCGTTCCCGGATTTAATTGTTTCCCCTTTGGTTGTGGTGCCAAAAAAAGAGTTGGGAAAATTCCGTCTCATACACCATCTCTCCATCCCTAGGGGCCAGTTGGTTAATGACGGGATTGATCCGGGACTTTGTTCAGTCGCGTACACGTCATTTGATACGGCGACCCTTTGGGTGTGGCGGTATGGCGCGGGAGCATTGTTGGCAAAAACTGACATAGAAGCGGCGTTTCGCTTACTGCCAGTGCATGCCGACAGCGTGAAGTTGTTGGGGTGTTTTTGGGAGGGGTTTTTTTTTTGTGAACCGGTGCCTGCCGATGGGCTGTTCAATCTCGTGTGCCTACTTCGAGGCCTTTAGTTTGTTCTTGGAATGGGTGGTTTGGGATGTGGCTGGGGTTCCTTCGATCATCCATTACCTGGATGATTTTTTGTACATTGGTCCTGAAGGCTCCAATGTGTGTGAGCCGTTATTGCCGTCAATGCAGTGGGTTTCAGAGCAGTTTGGGGTGCCGTTGGCTCCGTAAAAAAACGGAAGGCCCTGCCACTTGTTTGAATTTTTTTGGGGATTCGAATTGACACACGGGCCATGACTTGTAGCTTGCCCCCGGAGAAGCTTGAGGCCCTGCGCCTAGAGGTACAGCGGGCGAGGTTGCTGAAGAAGATTCTGCTTCGGGAGTTGCAGTCTCTGTTAGGCAAGCTTAACTTTGCTTGTCGCATTATGCCGATGGGCAGGGTGTTCTGCAGGCGCCTGGCGTTCGCCACTTCCGGAGTGCGGGCGCCACACCACTTTGTGCGGCTTTCTGGGGAGTTGAGGGAGGACTTGCGGGTGTGGGGGGAATTTCTGGAACGTTACAACGGTCGTTCACTGATGTTGCGGGATTCCTTTACCAATGCGGAGGTGGATATTTTCACTTGTGCGTCCGGTAGCATGGGCTTCGGAGCTTACTCGCATGGGGAGTGGTGTGCTGGTGGGTGGCCTGTGGGTTGGGTGCAATCAGAGTTGGTGCGGAATCTGGCTTTACTTGAGTTGTTTCCCATAGTGGTTGCGTTGGAGTTTTGGGGGGATAGGATTCGGGATAAGAAGGTTAGGTTCCACTGCGACAATTTGGGGGTGGTGCAAGCCATCAATAATTTGCGGTGGTTCGTCTTTTGCGTCAGTTAGTACTTCGGTGTTTGGCTCTTAATGCATGGGTGGTGGCGGAACATGTTCCGGGAGTGCATAACTCACTAGCGGATGCCGTGGTCTGGTCAGAGATTATTCCCCGGAAGGCGTGGTGGGGGGCAATATCGGTTGAGCGACTTAATAAGGCCCACATTAAGTTGAATAGGGCCATTTCGGGTTTCATGGCGCGTAATGGGGGGTTTTTTGTTCGTCACAGGGATCTGGAGCCCGGCGAGGGCAATTTTTGGAGGGCCGATGTAGTCCACCTTAACTCCGTACACCTTGATCTCTGGATCTTGGGGATTCAGGAGGGGGTAGAGCGAGCGTTGGGGCTGTGGTGTGCGGCGCATGTGTGAGGAGGTCACCCATGCTTGCTGTGGCGGTAGGGTCCTTGGAGCTAGGTGATGGTGGTGGGGGTCATAGCCCTCTATGGCTCTATAATCAATTGATTGAACATGTGGTTGGTCTGGCGACTCGGGGGGTGGCTCTTTCAGGAGGGGCTTCCTGAGAGTCAGGTGATGTAGCGGCCGCCAGTGGTGGCCGCTTGGTGCCCTCGAGCTGGGGGTGACGGCTGAGGGTAATTACAAAAAAGGTGGTTGGGTCGCCAGACAGTGTGAGTAGCTCCAAGGACCAGCAGCCCCAATGGTGTGGAATGCTCGGTGTGTTTATTCAGGTGTGGAAGGTTGTATTTTGGGGGTGTGTGGTTATTTATTACTGTTTTGTATTTTTGTTAATAAAACGGCTGCTATGGCCATTCAAACCAAAGCCATTTGTTATGTTTTAATTGGGTACTGGGGGTTGGGGGTGGGGTAAGGGATGGTCTTTTGGGAATTAAGGGGTGTTAGGTTCCCCCAAGTCGGCACTGCTCTAGGGTCATGATACTGGCAATTTTGACTGCGCAGTTTTAAAGGTTTTGGTGGCTTTTGAAGTATGGTCACACAACCGATCCTTCCTTTGTCTGACAACTAATTTTTATTTCATATTTATGGCCATTTAAATAGAACTATAGAACTTATCTCCGCTACTAGTGTGTAACATTACTAGTAGAGATGGGCGAATTTCTCAAAAAATTCGGTTCGCTCACTTCGCCGAATTTCCCGACAAAAATAACTTCGGTCCGAATTACTTTGGGACGAATTGCGTTAAAAAACAGCTATTTCCAGGCTGCACAGAGCCTGCAGGGTGCTTTTTGAAAGTTGTGCCATGTTAGATATGCAGAGGGGTTTGGTTTTTGGTCTTCTTTAAAAATGTTGTGTTTTATTTATGAAAGCACATAAATTTTCCGCCGCTTTTTGAATCGTTTTCACTAAAAAATTCCGGGGCCCAATTAAAGAGGGCAAAACTGCCCAAAAAACTAAAGGGGGGGAATGTTGCCACGAGTGGCACAAAAACCAGGGGGGAGGTTACGGCAGCAGCCACAGCAGCGCATGAGGTCGGGAACAGGGCACAAATTACCTTTCGGGAAAGGGGGCCAAAAGAGGAGGGTAGGCCACAGAGTGGCAAAAATGAACGTATGGAGGGCAGGGCTGCCCCGAGCATGAGGTCGGGCCCAGTGGCACAAGGGAATTTGGAGGTGGCAAAAAAACGGGAAAGTAGGCACGGTGGCAAAATTGACAGTGAGGGGGGGTGAAGGGCCCGCGCATGAGGTCAGGAAAAAGTGGCAAAAGACATTTGGAGGTGGAAAAAAACAGGAGTAGGCCACGGGAGTGGCCCCAATGCCCAAAAGTGTGTAGGTTAGGCAGCAGTCACGCGCAGCATGAGGTGGGACAGGGCCCCAAATGACATTTGGAGGTGGCAAAAACTGTAGTAGGCCACAGAGTGGCCAATGACAGAGAGTAAAGGTCCGGCTCCCAGCAGCATGAGGTCAGGAGGGGGAAACAATGGCATTCTGGGGTGGCAAAAAAGGAGTAGACCACGAGGGGCCAAAATGACGGGAGAGTGGGGGTGAGGGCCCGGGGCAGCAGATGGGTCAGACAGTGGCACAATGAAACATTTGGGGGGTGGCAAAAACTGTAGTGGGCCCAAACCAGAGTGGCAAAATTAAAAAAAGAGTGGGGGTCAGGGGAAAGAAGAAAAGCATGGGGTTTCAGAGAGTGGCCAAATTGTATTTGGAGGGTGGCAAAAAAAAAAAGGGGGAAGGCCACAGAGGGGCTTTTTTACAGAGGGGGGAAAGGTGCCCCGGGCAGCGGGCAGCATGAGGTCGGACAGTGGCCAAATAAACTTTCTGGAGGTGGCAAAAACAGGAGTTAGGCACGATTTGGCAAAAAGGGACAAGTGTCGAGGTCACGGCCCGGGCCCCCAGCCACAGAGCGCATGAGGTCTTTAAGTGGCACAATGACTTTTCGGGAGGGGTGGCAAAAAAAAGGAGTAGGCCAAAGGTGGGCAAAATTTTGGCCAAAGTGTGTGGGTTCCCGGCAGCACCCAACGCGCAGCATGGGGTTTTCGGGAAAGTGGCACAATGACTTTTTTGGGGGGTGGAAAAAAATAGGAGTGGGTCACAGAGGGGCAATGACGGGAGAGTGGAGGTGACGGCGGGAAAGCAGCATGAGGTCAGACAGTGGCACAATGACATTTTGGGGGTGGCAAAAAAATAGGAGTAGGCCACAGAGTGGCAAAAATGCCCGAGAGTGGAGGTGACAGCGGAAGCGGGCATGAGGTCGGGCAGTGACCCCTTTGAAATTTGGGGGATGGAAAAAACTGTATTTGGGCCCACAGAGTGGACAATGCCCACATTTGTTTTGGTTACGGAAAGCAGCCACAGCAGCAGCATGGGCCCGACGGGTGGCACAATGACATTCGGAGGTGGAAAAAAAAAGGGGAAAGTATGGCCAAAAGGGGGAGGGGGAAACAATGCCCACGGGGCGGGGGTCACAACAGCAGCCACAGCAGCGCATGAGGCCCGGGGCAGTGGCAAAAATGAAATTCGGGGAGGGGGCAAAAACAGGAGTGGGGCCACAGAGGGGCACAATGAAAAAAAGTGGGGGTTTGACGACGGCGCAGCGGGAGGTCAAACAGTGGCACAATGACATTTGGGGGGTGGAAAAAACAGGGGGTGGGCCCAAAAGGGAGGGGCCCACAATGACAGAGAGGGGGAGGCCCACGGCAGCAGGGCATTAGGTCAAAAAAGTGGACCCAAGGGAAAATTTCTGGGGGGTGGCAAAAACAGGATTTGGGCCACAGAGTGGCACAAGGGGACAGGGGGTGGCCGGGTGACGGCAGCAGCCACAGCAGCGAAATGGGTCGCCCGGGGCACAATGACTTTCGGGAGGTGGAAAAAAAACCCAGGAGTAGGCCAAGAGTGGCACAAAAACACAGTGTGTAGGTTACGGCAGCCCCCACAGCAGAGCATGGGGTTTGACAGGGGCCCACAATAAACATTTTGGAGGGGGGGCCCAAAAACAGGGGGAGGCCACAGGGGGCCAAAATTGACAGAGAGTGGGGTGGGCGGGGGCAGCACATGAGGTAGACAGGGCCCCAATGAAAATTTCTGGGTGGCAAAAAAAAAGGAGTGGGCCCACGAGGGGCCCACAAGGGACAAAAAATTTTGGAGGTGCCCGGTGACAGCCAGCGGGAAAGGGCCAGAGGTGGCCCCCAATGACATTTGGAGGTGGCAAAAAACGGGGAGTAGAGGTGGAAAATTTAACAGTGGCAAAATGACAGAGGGTGTAGGTCGGAAATCAAGGCCCAGCAGCGGGAATGATGTCAGACGGGGGCCACAATGACACAGTGTTTAGGTCCCCGGCAGCAGCCCCCGCGGGCAGCTTTGAGGCCCAAAAGAATGGTCAATGAACGTGTGGATGTAAACGGCCCCCGCTACACCCAGCGGGGAAGCGGGACCCCAAGCTGCGGAAGCAGAGGTCAAAAAGGGGGACAAGGGACAGGGTGGAGGGGGGTTTGGGAAAATACCAGTCTCTGGTAAAGATGGTTGGTGGCAAAAATTGGAGAAATGTCAGCAGATGTGTGGCATGGGGGGGGGGTGGCAGTTTAAAATTAGTGGCTGAGGAGGGAAAGTTTGAACCCGGGCAATTTTCTAAAGGGTTTGGGTGGGGGTGTCAGGTGATTTAGTCTGACCCCTAAGGCTTTGGGTTTTGTGGGGAAAACCCGGGGGCCGCCCAACCCCCTGATTCATCTTGCAAAGGTCGCCCGTTCCCCCATTTCCTTTGGAAAAGGGGTTCCCCTTTGGGGGGTAACAATCCCCCCCCGCCACAATGAAACCCGCTAGTTTGCCACCTACGGGGCCGGGCGGGAAAAGTTTTCTCCACTGCAAAATGGGGCAAGTTGGGGCCCCAAAATCCAGTTTGGCTGCCCAGTTAGCCCAAGGGATTTCTAACTGGGGGGCGAGTGCTGTCCAAGAAAGGCTAAAACCCTTTTGGTTCGGGGAAATGCTCCGGTCCTGCTGCTGCTCCCTGGCGATTACCTCCTCACTAGGCGGGGGAAGGGGAAGTGTTTTTTTCAGTGACTCCAGCCCTAGGTTACTGTGATGGACCCGGGTACGGCCCTACCCCCCCCCTTCCCCAGAAAGCCCCCGGCGGTAGTACATGAGCGTGAGGAACCCCCCAGTCAAAACCGTCAGAGGGGGGGACGATGCCGCCTTAGGGCTGGGCCCCAACTGTTTCGGAGGTTTTCCCTATATTTTTTTGGGATTTTGTCCTCCCTTTTTTTGCTGGGAAAAAGTCAATTTTGGGCCCCCCTGGGGTTGGGGGGTAAATTTGGGGGAGACCCCAAAAGGGTTACCCCTCTGCCGGTTTGCTGACAAATTCGGCTGTCACTAGCCAGGCAAATAGCATGCTGGGGGCCCTTTGCACAATTTGACTCGGGGGCTCCCTGCCCCCTTTTTCCAAATGTATACTCCCCACGGTTTTGGGGGGTCATTTCCCCTCGTTTCCTCTTTCTCCATCCACCTCCCCCGCTGTCCTGCTTTTTTTTTTCCCCTTTTTCTTGTCCCCCTTGGGGTTTAAAAATTCCTCTCATTTAAACCGGAATTTGCTTCTGTTTCCAATGCCCTTCCTTCCTTCTCCTTTTTCCCCCCCTTTCCCTTTCCCCCCCGGACCATGTGGCCAAGAGATGTAGTCGCCACGTCTCCAGTCCCCTGCCGACAGATTTTTCGCTTCTGTTCCAGGCCCATGAATTTGGTGGAATACGTTATTCCCCCGTATTTCCTGGCGATCGAAAATAATTGTGGCCTCCTCGAAAGGGCCCTCAAAAAAACGGGCAGGGTGCCCGGGAATGGCTGCCACGGGCTGAAAATCAAAGTTAAAAAGGGGGATTTACTTCGGTCTGCCTGGTCATCAAAAAATCGTTACCCTTTTTCTCTTTTCTTTAACAGGGCCCAAACCTTGTGCAAGCTGGTTTCCCAAAAAGGGGGGGAAAAACATCGCATATCAGAGTGTGTTGGGGGGGGGGCCCGTTCTGCCGCGGGCAATCGAGGGGGTTTGTTTTCCTGGCTTTTTTTGAATGGATAAAGTGCATGACAGTTTCCTGGCCTTTTCAGAATTGCGGGAAAATCGGTGGAAGACTTTCAGGAACCCTTTTTACAACCAGATTGAAAAAAAGTGGCCATGCAGGGCGCATGGACCCTCCTCCTCGGTTGAAAGGGGGGACCCATGTTAAACCCCCGTCCGTCACCATGGTTTCGATTTGCCCGTTGGCGCGGAGAAAACCACACATCGATTTTTTTTGCTGCATGACGCGGAGCCGTTTCCCCCCCTCTGTGGCCCTTTTTTCGCCCAGGCAAGCCGGGGTAGAAAAATGCGTGACACCGCTGTGCCCTATACATTTTTGGTATGATGGAGCAGTATTGTGGGGCTTTGGGTGGTGGTGGTGGTGGTGGAGGAGGAGGAGGGGACTTGGCAAGGAGCAGCAGTTTGGCAAAAATGGAGGAGGGAAAGGGCGTCTTTCCCGTCCAAGTTGGGTTTGGGGTGCCCGGGCCGGGGAAACACATTCACCCAGTGGGCCGTAAAGGACATGTATGGCCCCGCCCTAGTTACAGCTAAAAACGTCCGCGCTGCCGTGCACCCTTTGGGAAAAAACCGATAAGCTTTTGGGGCTGGCCCCCCCTTCTGTTCTACTATTTATGAATGTGGGGAATGCCTTTTTGGAAAAAAAATTACGGCTTGGGAAATTCCTTTTCCCGGGGCCCGGGACAAGCCTTTTGTTCTCTGAATTTGGTTTCAAAAAGTCCCCAAATGGAAAGGGGGGGGAATGCTACCCCAACTTGGACAGGAGCACGGGCAGCTTTCTGCCCCCCTTAGGATGGTTGGACGCATACTGTTGTCTTTTTTGCAATCGCCTCGCTGAAAGGGCCTTTCTTGGGGCCTTTAGTAGGAGGGGAAGGGGCATCCCGGCCCGGGAGATGATTTTCCCAAAAAGAAACAGCTCCCTTTGCAGAGGGGGTTTGGGGGAGCCTTGATGGCTCAAGGGGGTTTCGGCCCCCTGGGCGTGCTGCTGCTGCTGTTGGGTGCGGCGGCAGGGAAGGGGCCAACCCCCCATTGAGCCAAGTTTCTCCCAGGCCACCGGGGTGGTGCGCTGCATGTGTTTTAAGCAGGGGGTTTCCCAAAGTTAGCTCCCTGGCCACGTTCACTTTCTCTTAAAGATTCTAATTTACCCATATTCGGGTCCCGGTTTTCTTAGCAAGGAAATCCACACCGCCGAAAAGGGATCGGATTTTACCGCCCAATGGGTCCGCAAATGAGTGAATACTGCCCCCCGCGGGCCCCGCTGAGCCCCCGTGCCGCTACTTTCTTGGGCCCCGCGAAGCGGGTTTTTTACCCCCTGGCCCCTTGGGGTCCCCCACCTCAACTGCCCGCTATTCCCGTGAATCACGGCCACAGACCCCCTTGCTTTGGGTGCCCCTTTCTGCCTGATTTCAGCAAGCGGGCGCCCCCTTTTTCCTGCGATGTGAAAGCCTTTGCCTACCGGCTCCCAAGTTTTGGTCGGCTACATCATCATCCCATTTTGGTTTTCCCCTGTCACTGGGTGTCCTATCAACCCCGGGCTTGGTATTAAAAGGGGTGACCCCTTAACCAAAATGACCCCCCAAAGCCCATTCTAAAAATCTATACTTTGCCGCCCACTGCAAAGAAGAAAGGGGGTTTTTGGCCCCCCTTTCTTCGCTGCCAAGTAGCTGGGACGCCCCCCTCAAATTGTTTATTCCCCCTTAATTTTAGTGGCGCTGAGCCCCAAAACCCCAAAAGTAGATCTCTGGCTGAGGGGAAACCCGGGTTGGGCAGAGGGGGGTTTTGGGGCAGGTGAGGGGCCCCCTGGGCCCCGCTCCCGGGCCCTGCCAACTAAGGGTTGTGTTGGTCGTTCCCCCCGACTCTTGGGGTGGGGTTGTCAGTGTCATCTGGGAGGGGAAATGGGTTTAAATAGGCAACCAGTCAAAAAACCCTTGGGTTGCTAGTCAGTACACGGGCCCTAGATGGGCCCGCGGCAGTTGTTTACCTCCCCCGAGGACCCCGCTGCGGGCGTCCCTTGCTGTTTTGGGGGAAAATGCTACAGGGGAAATTTTTTGCCCCTTTCCCCCTCCCCGGGGGAAGAGCCTGGGCCCCTCTCTGTTGACCCTACTGGTTTTTTCTAAAATTTTACAGGGCCCTGTTTTTATGAAAAATTTCTGTATTTTGATAAATACAACCCTGTATTTTACGGGCCAAAAGAACCCACCCAAGAAAACTTGGGTAACCCTTTGGGTATAAATTGCGCTCCACAAATGGGGGAGGGAAAAAATTTTCTTTTATGTGCCGTTTAAAAATCTGTGTATTTTTACTGAATATAAGAGCCCAAAAAGGCTTAATTAAAACCCTTTGGTTTGAATTATGCTACAGAATTTTTTTTGTGGCGGGTTAAAAAAAAAGTTTCTTTTTTTGAGTTCAAATGCGAACAAGCTTAATTAAACCCCCGGATGTAAATTGCGCAAAAATTAAAATTAGCAGCCCCGAAACTAAATTTTTTTTGTAGCGTGTTACAATTTCTTTTTTTCTACGCTACACAAATCAAGGAAAAATTGTAAATTTTAAACCCTTTGTTGTGAATTTTTTACAGGAAAATTGGGATTTTTTTTGGGGGTTTTTAAAAAGACGGTTTCTTGGAAATCACAATTTGCAGCAGAACAACGCTTAATTAAAACCCTGGATTTTAAATTGCGCAAAAAAGAATTGAAACAGCCGGAAAAAAAAAAAAGCTTTGTTCGTGTTACCCAAATTTGGTTGGGTTTTTACGTACACAAAAAGAGAAAAAAATTGTAATTAACCTTCGCCCTTTTGAAATTTTGCTACAGGAAAATTGTATTTTTTTTGGGGTGAAAAAAAACGTTTCTATTTTTGTCACCACAGCACAAAAAACCGCGCTTAATTAAACCCCCGGGTTAAATTGGCCAAAAAAATTGGAGCCCGGGAAAAATACTAGCTTTGTAGCGTTTTACAATTGCGGTTTTCTTACGCTACACAAAAAGGGAAAAAATTGTAATTAACCTTCGCTTTTGAGTTATTTCTACAGGTAATTTTTTTTTTTTGGCGGGGGAAATAGACGGTTTCTTGGGGTCAAACGCAGCCGAACAAAGCTTAAAATTTAACCCCCGGATATAAATTGGGGCCCAAAAGAATTGTGCAGCCGGAAAAATATAGCTTTTGTTGCGTGTTACAATTGGTGTTTTTTTACGCTACACAAAAAAGAGAAAAAATTGTTTTAAATTTAAACCCTTTGCTTGTGGAAATTTTGCTACAGGAAAAATTGTATTTTTTTGGGCGGTTTTAAAAAAAACGGATTTTTGGAGTCACAAAAACAGCAGAAAAAAAAACTTAAATTTAACCCCGGTTTGAAATTGCACAAAAAGAATTGAGCGCGGGGGGGAAAAAAACTAGCTTTGTAGCGTTTTTTCAATTGCGTGTTTTCTTTCGCTACACAACAAGAGAAAAAATTGAAAATTTCCCTTTGCTTGTGAATTATGCTACAAAGGAAAAAATTTTATTTTTTTTGGGGGGGAAAAAAGGGGGCGGTCATTTTTTTCACCACAGCACAAAAAAAAGGCTTTTAAATTAAAAAATGGAGGGAAATTTTCGCAAAAAAATTGGGGGGGGAGCCGGAAACTTCTTTTTTTTTGTTTGCGTTTTACAAAATTTCGTGTTTTTTTCGTACACAACAAGAGAAAAAAAAAGTAATTAAAATTCGGTTGTGGTTTTGCTACAGGAAAAAATTTTATTTTTTTGGGGGTGAAATTTGACGGGGTTTTTTGGAGTCACAACGCAAACAGAACAACGCTTAATTAACCCCCGGTTTAAAAAATTTCGCAAAAGAATTGTTGGGGAGCCGGGGAAAAACTAGTTGTAGGTTGTGTTACAATTGCGTGTTTTCTTCGCTAAAAAACCAAGAGAAAAAATTTTAATTAACCTTTTGCTTGTGAATTATGCTTTCAGGAAAAATTGTTTTTTTTTTGGCGGTGAAAAAGGGCGGGGTTCTTGGGGGTCACAAAAAGCAGCAGGAAAAAAAACGCCCTTTAAATTTAAACCCCCGGATGTAAATTGCGCAAAAAAAATTTAGCAGCCCGGGAAAATAATAGCTTTGTTTGCGTGTTACAAATTTCGTGTTTTTTTCGCTACACAACAAGAGAAAAAATTGTTAAATGTTTTTTTGCTTTTGAATTTTTTTACAGGAAAAATTTTATTTTTTGGCGGTTTAAAAAAGGGCGGTCTTTTTTTTTTCACCACAGCACAAAAAAAAAGGGTTAATTAAACCCCCGGATGTAAATTTTCGCAAAAGAATTTTGCAGCCGGGAAACCCACTAGCTTTGGAGCGTTTTTTTTAAAAATTTGGGGTTTTTTACGCTTTAAAAAACAAGGGGAAATAAAAATTTGTAATTTTAACCCCTTTGCCTTGTGATTTTTTGCTCAGGAAAAAATTTTATTTTTTGGCGGGTTTAAATAGACGGTTTCTTGGGTCACAACAGCCCGCAGAAAAAACGCTTAAATTTAAAAAAATGGGTTTAAATTGCGCCAAAAGAATTTTTGCAGCCGGGGGGAAATCTAGCTTTTTTAAGGGTTTTTTACAATTGCGGGTTTTTTTACGCTACACAAAAAACAGAAAAAAAATTGTAATTTTAAACCTTTTGCTTTTTGGGGAAATTTTGGGTCAGGAAAAAATTTTTTTTTTTGGCGGGTGAAAAAAAACGGTTTTTGGGTTTTAAAAACGCAGAAAAACAACGCTTAAATTAAAAACCCCCGGATGTAAAAATTTCGCAAAAAATTGAGCAGCCAAAAATTTTAAATGGTATTTTTATTATAAAACGCTTTTTTTCTTTAAAGGGAAAACAAAAGGAACTGGCTTAGAGCCCCTTTGATATTTTAATTTTTGCTGTGGCAGATTGCTTTTTAAAAAATATATGCGCTGCAGTGGACGCAAATTTGGGCTTCAGTTTCCAATACCCAAAAAATAGAAATAGAACAAATTAAAAGAAGCAGTCTTGGACAAACGGGGACCCCCACAAAAAAACGCTGTATTAAAAAACAGTTCTTCAGTAAACCCAAAAAGCCGCGGCAGCAAAAATTCCCCGATCAGTACAGGGGAGATCGGTATTTAGGGTCCCGCGTCCCCGGGCCCCGGGCCCTTTTTTAGTGCCCGGGGGGAAAAAACAGGGAAACCCCCCGGTTTTCTGATTGGTTCTTTTCTGCCCTTTAAAGCAGGCTATGCCCTTCTTCCCCCCGAGTGCTTTGCCCCATGTAGCGCCATGTGCTCGCACCCCTTTTATCAATGAAAAGACACTTCTTTTCACCGAAGTACCCCAAACTTGTTCAGAACCGAATTTTTCCCAAAAATTCTAAAAAAATTCATTTCTTTAGAATCGATTGCCCCATCCCCAATCATTGCCTTGCTGAAGTCCCTTTTTTTCTTTTATAATCCTGGTAGTGGAGCAGATTTTTCAAAATGTCTTGGTACTTTTGCCCCTTTACCCTTCCCTTTCTTTAAATATGAAGTTTCCCCAGTGCTGTATAAGAAAAAACGCCTTTTAAAAATGCTGTTTCCACCTCCAAAGTAACTTTTGATAGCATTTTTGGGGTGAAACCAGTGCCTTTTTGCCTCAAACGGGTGTGTATTACACACCCAAAAGGTTTTTTTGGTCTCATCCGACCGTTTTGTTCAGCCATGGAGTCTTGCGTGGTGAGCGTGCATACAGGTCATGGAGGTTGAGCCCATTAACTTTTTCTGTGAAACAATTGTACCTGCTTATTCCAGGTCTTTCTATAGCTCTAGTTGGTCCTTTGCTCTTGTACAACTCCTCTGGTGATTCTTTTAACTCCTCTGACTGAAATCTTGTAGGGAACACCCGGGTTTTGCTGGATTTTTAATGAAAAGAGTTTTTTTTCTACCTCCCGATTAGGCCCCAAAAAGTGCTCACGGAACCCCCGTAGTTTAGAAATTCTTCTATAACTAATACCATCAGTATGTTTTGCAACAATACGGTTGCAAAGGTCTTAAGATGGCTCATTGGTTTTACCCTCTGAGTTTTTTTTGGGGTACTTTTGGTATGAGACCCATTTATGGCCATCGTTGTTCCAGTGTATTATTTTTCACTAAGGGCAGGATTGCTTTTAATTTTTGATAATTTTGGTGGTGTCATGACTTGGTATTTTTTCCCGTGTCATTTCTTTTTACTTAAAATCAATTTTTGATTATCCTGGTTTATTTCTTTGTTGAAAAATTTTTTGTAATAGCAGTTAGAATAGCACTTTTAGAAATATGCTTACTTAGAAAATTGGTGACATGCTCAGTACTTATTTCACATGCAATTGTATGAAGAAATCTTCCGGCACTTGCGCAGAGAGGAATCCAATAAAATTTAAAGTTAAAAGACATTTTATTAAAAATTTTAAAAAAAAGGTATTAAAAAACCCCCATTTTAAACCCTTTTTTAAGCCAAAATGTCTGGTCTTAATTGACATTCAAATTAAAAGGCAAATCCCTTTTATGCCTTTTTCTCTGGTCATCAAAAAAAACACCCGAATTTTAACCCTATATTTACCATTATAGTACAACTTATTAAATAATCATACCCTGCAGGGTTTTCAGTTATATTAATCAAATTTTTAACCCAATCTTTGAACAGAAAATCACAATTCGCCTCCAAGAGAAATACTAGGTATATATACAGGAGGTCTGATTTATAATTTAAGACCCTTAGGGTACGAGTAATCCAGCATTAGAATCCAAAAAAGTCTTCTCTGTGGTTAAGACCACTTTTTTCTATCCCCTCCTCTTTGTTGGTCTTATTTAACATTTCTAGGCTCTAAACCCTCAATGATTCTAAACTTGCCTTGCGTGTGGTATCCCTAAAATGTCTGGAAGCCCCCGATATTTGACGCAAGCGATCCGTGATGTAGCGTCTTATATGTGTTCAACGTTATTACTTACGTGGCAAGCTCACTAGTTGTGGCAACCTATGTATTGCAGTTAGCAGGTCTCGCGCCAAATCATATTTATAATACTAGGTAGGTGCTGTGGCATTCATAAATTGTGTATCTTAACACGTTTTATATGTAACAAAATGTAGAAAAGACATCATCCTTTTACCATATACTTGCATAAGAGCACCTACTGGTGCCGCAATTATACGATCCTTTTAATATCCAACCCATCTATGTTATTTTATTGCAGATGTATAGTGAGCAGTCGGGGAAACAAAGTTCAATTGTTCGTGTGGTCTGTTGATACAAATCACAACCATTGGCAAGGATAGATCGTATAGACGGATCAGATGTGAGAATGGGTAAATATTTCCTTATTATTCAGAGATGTTATCAAAACTATGTCTACTATATTCGGTAGAGAAAACTAGGGTGGAAATATTATCCCTAGTAACTTTTGATTCTGTTTATAAGCCCCCCATCCTCGTTCTCATAAGCTTAGTTCTATGTTTGGCACTTATGTTCATCACTTTTCTATACCCTCTTGGCGCAACCTAGTGACTTAAGAGCATTTCCTCATTCTGAAATGAAATCGCTTCACTGCAATTCCTTCTTGGCACTGATATATTCCCCCATCGGGAGTTTATGTATTAACATGTTGGGAATGAACAGCTAGTAGCCTCCAAAAATGCTATACCCCGAACGGGTTTTCCTATGTGTTTGTGTCTCCTAATTTCACCAGTGACAGGATCCCCAGTTAATTTCAGATCACAAAAACTATATTTTCATGATCATGGTATATGTAAAGGACAAATTTTCAATGATTATCATTGATATGTTGTTACAAATCTCGGAATGTCTATAGACGAATCATGCCAAATAGACAGGGTATCGTCTATATAAACGCCCATACCAAAAATATATCCGTGGCAAAGGTGTTGTTTCCCACCGAATATATATATCTTTCCTCCCACCACGTACGAAAATATATTGCCAGTGATGGGGAGAAACAGGAGCCCATAGGGCAACCCTGTATATGCAAGAAAGAACTCCCATTGAACTGAAATATATTGTGACTAAAAGAAACTCTGTCACACTATATGATATATTATTGTTTATAAGTTTCCCCATAATTGGTATATTTCGTTTCGATTGGTGAGTAAGTGCAGTTCAGTTATCGCCAAAGAAAGAGGGATATGAATGTTATAAAGGGCCACGATATCACATGAAACCCATTTATACGTTTGGTTTCCAAACAATCTGGTCATATGTCTAAGCACCTCCCTAGAGTCCTTAAGGTAGATAGTGGAAACGGTAAACCATCGGCTTGTGTAAATTTGCCTATCCAGCAATACATTAAGATGTTGTTCTATGGATCCAATCCCGTTATAATCGGGCCTTAAGGGGGGAAGGGAAAATTCCTTATGTTACTATAAGGTAAAGCATGAAGGATGGGGATTTTAGGAAATTTCACCATCATTACTTTCCCTTTGTTTGTCATCTAAAACCTGTAATTTCATATCACATCCTCAAAAATTTCACCACCTTTTATTATTAAAGACTTCAGTAGGATTGTTGGTCAGTTTCCTATACACCTGTACATATCTGTTAACATGCTGTTAATTTGTCCTTACATATACAAACTCTCTTTAACGACATCACACTCACTTACTCTTTCCTCCCCCCTCCCTTTTTATCACATTACAGTGCAATGGTAACCACCCCTTATCTGATGCCTCGCCACAAACTATTTAGGGATTGTTTTTAATTCATCCTAAAGTCCCTAAAATTATCTCTGGTGACTTAGATTTTGTTTCACCTTATTAACCTGGTTATTTAAATCTTGAGCTCTTGTTCTAACCAAAAGATACAGGAAGATCATCCATGATGGACACTCATCTGGAATTCACTGGACTAATAATCAGAATTCTTAATATACTGCAGTTTACAATTCATGCGGTGTCATACATCGCCGCGTTACATGATTACGCTCTCCGCATCTAATTCTCTACCAGCATCTGTATAGACATTGGTTCAGACAAAATTCAAACTTTTAAAGGGTGAAACCATGTGCTCATTTACAGAGATTTTCTCATCACTATCCAGTCTTGGTAGAAAATGTTTCTGTTTTTACAGTTAGAAGCATTCTTACTAAATCGATCTAACATCTTTATTAGTATACTATACAATTGAAATCGGTAGTGGGTGCCACTCTAGTTTAAACCCTATTGAGTAGCTTTGAATTTGATCGCTAGATAGCACACAAGGCAGATAAAATTAAGCACTGTATCATTCCACAAACACAGTCCCTCTCCACAGGACATTTCATGCTCCTTTAACGGGGAAATCTGGGGAGAATCGGAGAATCTCCTTATCTGGACAATGCTGGCAAGTGTCCTCTATGTTAGACCTCCCTGCACGCCTCCGTCCTCTTGAGAGACCGTGAGCCGTCCCATATTGTCGCTCTCCCGTTGTTTGGGAGGTCTGTCAAGATTTCAAGAGAAACGGAACTTCAATAGCGTTCTGTACTCATATTGGTGTCACAGACAGTCTCTCAGAATCTGAAGTGTCCGTAGCAACGAATGGCATATTTTCCCCATCTATAGGGAGAAACGCAAACCTCTTCTTTCGTCTTCTATATTGATTATTCATTCATGGAATATGATTTCAAATGTCCCCACTGTGTCTGTATAATGACCTTTGCCCACTTGTATATGTTACCGTGACTCCCATAATGTAAAACTGAAATCACGATTAAATTTCATTTGTTTAACTGATTATTTTAAAATACTTCCTCCAGCTTATCAATGTTCGCTTTTAATTTCTCGTAATAAAGCCTTTATTAAAGCGGAAGATCATGTACATAGGGTGTTAGAGTTCCTTTGTGATCGATGAAATCCTAGTTCTAATTTCATCACAATGTCTACTTTTTCATGCTTAATTATCTGGTGCATTAATTTCATAGAGCTCAGTCACTTAATGTGTTATTCCATCAGTTAATGAAATCCTTCATCACAGGAAAAGTGCGGATATTTGATCAGCCTTAACCCGACCCGGGATCATGGTTTTTGTCTAAAATACTGACTGTAGTGTACGCCCTACTGTTCCCACCATCAATTCAATTTGTTTGGACGATGAACTCACTTTTCCATATCATACACTTTTTTGGTTTTAATTCAAATTCTCCTTGTTGGGGGCACTTACATCACTCTGTCCAAAGATTTGACTTGCTCTATTTACGTCTTCCTGGTTATCAACCGATATACCAGGGAATGTTAACAGAGGATAATCAGCATTGTGATTCCATATTTGAGGGTTAGTGCGTTTACTATATTGCCATATTGTGCAGGTTAATCTTTGTCTTCCAGCTCATACAGGCGAGTCTCACTATAACTGGGAGCATAATCTTCAGCCAAAAATAGATGCTTGTTGAAATACAGAACAATAAGCAGAAAAACAGGTCAACATTGTTTTTCTCCCTTTGGATTAAACGTCCCGACACCCTCCTGATAGAGCTGCAGTGTTGGAATAGGGCAACCGTCGGGGCGGGGGGGCTGTGGCGGCATACTTTGTGAAAACGATGCATTACACATCTGTATGAAAGAAGAAATCTTCCGGCACATTGCGCAGAAGGAGGAATCCAAAAAATGTTAAAGTAAAAACGACATGTTTATTAGAAAATTTAAAAAACAAGGTATAAACCATACCGCATGGTCAGTCGTGTATTCAAAGCCATATGTCTCGTTTAAATCATGACATTCTAAATAGTAAAGGCTCAAATCCTTTATATGCTGCTTACTCCGGATGCATCAAGCAAAAACACCTGTAATTTCTAAACCTACTATTTTACAATTATAGCTACAACCATTATCATTAAATACACTATACCGTGCTAGGCATACAGTTATAATTAATACATATTATACACACATATCTTTGAACGAAAATCACAATTACGCCTTCCAAGAGAAAATACTGTGATGCTATATCATACCGGAGGTCTGTCGGTTCTGATTTATAATTTAAGCCCTTAGGGTACGCGGTATCCAGCATTAGAATCCAAAGGGCTATTCTCTGTTGGTACAGACACTTTTTCCTATCCCTCCTCTTTGTGTGTTATTAACCATTTCTTATGCTCTAACTCAAATGATTCTAAATTGCCATTGGTGTGTTTATCCCTTATAAAATGTTGGAAGCCCCGATATTGACGAAGAAGCTATCCCGAGTAGCGTTCATATATTGTGTTCACGTATTCTTACGTGAAAGCTCACTAGTTGCGTGCACCTATGTATTGCAGTTTGACAGGTCTTTGCAGGTAGTTTTTCTTGATGATGTCGGAGTAAGCAGCATAAAAGGAGTTTGCCTTTTACTATTTGAATGTCATGATTAAGACCCGGGACATTTGGCTTGAAACGCTAGAATGGGGTTGGTTTTATCCCTTGTTTTTTAAATTTTTAATAAAATGTGCGTTTTATTTTAACTTTTTTTTGGATTCCTCCCCTGGCAAGTGGGGAAATTTTTTATCAATTGATTCTGTTTTAAGCCCCCACAGCCGAGGTTTTCCCTTCCCCCGAGCATGAGCTAATCAGGGGGTGCGGGCGTTTAAACCAAAGGGGAGAAAAAATGGTGAGGTTTTCTGTTCTTTCTGTTTTAAACTTATTTTTGGGTGAAGATTATGTTCCCGTTATATGAGGGCTCCCTGTATGTTTATACAAAAATTACCGCAAATATGGGCAAATATAGAAAACGCAATCCTCAAATATGGTCACTATGCTGATATTTTTCCCGTTAACATCCCTGGGGTATCGGTTGATAACCAGGTGCCGTTTAAAAGAGCAAGTCAAAACTTTGGACAAGGGTTATTGCCCCCAAAAGGGAATTTGGAATTAAAACAAAAAAATGTAGTTTTGGAAAATCATGTCCCCCAAAATAGTTATGGTGGGGCAGTACTAACTACATTTATATTTAGCCAAAAAAAAATGACCCGAGGGGGGGTTAAGGCTGGCAAATATCCCACGTTTTCCCGTGTGAGGATTTCATTAAAGAATGATAAACATTAAGTGATTTCTTATGAAATTTGCACCTGATAATTAAAAGGGGGTTTTTCGTACAAGATTGGGTTTTAATTTTAAAAATCTTTAAAAACAAACGTTTGCAATATATGTTCATTACGTCCTATGATTTTGGTAGCCCTGTTGTATTACTACTCAGCTTTCGATCTCTATAGTAGCCGACCCGTTGATCCTTTTTTATGGCTGTCGGTTCTGAAAGATCTCACCTTTGAAGACAGGGGCGGAGAGAGGCCCTCCCGCACAGAATGCTTCTGAAGTGGAGGGGGGGGGGGGGGAGGAGGACTTTTGGCGTCTGGGGTCCATGTGTTTGGTTTAAAAACCCTTTGTGTGTGCCTGTTTCCCTCCTGTCCCCTACCAAAATTGATGTGCAGCAGTGACCCTTTTGTTACTTAAATCATGATATGTTTTTGGGGAACTGTGACTAAAATAATACGATAATTTTCGGGTTGAATCCCCTTAGGGCTCCCCTTGTATTAGTGAAAACACCCTTTGAGTATAGTAAACTCCCCTTTGTTGTTGCGGGGGAGATGTGGAGCTTGAAAGCTAAGCGGGGGGGAAATAGGAACACTTTGCACCCCCTCTGCCCCTATTAGCACACAGTTCTTTTTCCCTCTTAAAACCCCTAAAACAGCCCTCTCCTGAAAAGCCCTGGGGAAACCCACCACAGGGTGAACTTGGAAAAAACCCCCCTCCCCCCCTGTATAAAAATTTTATTTAGCTGCCTGTGTGCTAAAGGGGGGGGGGGGAGAGGGGCAGAACAGACAGCCCAAGAAACCGCCCCTCATTTAAAAATTTAAACCGGGACACTAAAGGGCGGGAAAAAGTCTTTAATGAGGAAAAACCCCTTTTAAGGGGGAAAAAAAGGAGACATTGTTTGAAATTAAAACGGATTTATCAATCCCCAAAAAAAAAAAATTTTAAAACCCCTATGTAAAAAGGATCCGCTTTTTTAAGGCTTTAGAGGGAAAAATTTAAAAAAGGCCAAAACTTTGAAAGCTGGAGGAAAGTTTTTTTATCGGGTTAAAACAAATAAAATTTAATCGTGTTTTCGTTTGTTTATGTAGGGTAACATATAAAAAGTGGAAAAAGGGAAATTTTACTTAAAAGGGGGGACTTTTAAAAATAAAACCTAAAAATTTAATAATTAGAAGACGAAAAAAGAGGGTTGCGTTTTTTTCCTATGAGGGGGAAAATTATCCCATCTTGCAGGGAAAAACCCCTTCAGATTCAAAAAGGACTTTTCTGACCCCTTTTTGGGAGTAAATAGTGAAGTTCCTGAAACTTTACGCCCCTTCCAAAAAAAACGGGGGGGAGGAGACACGGGACGCTCACGGTCCTAAGGGGGACAGGCGTGGGGGGGCAGGAAACTTAAGAGGATTTTTGGGCCAGTTTTCCAGTTAAGGAGTTCTCCCTTTTTTCCCCCGTTAAAGGAGCGGGGAAATGTCTGGGGAAAAGGGACGTGTTTGTAAATTTGTTACGGGTGCTTAATTTATCGGTTTGGGTGTGCTATTAGCGTTTCAAATTAAAGTACTCAAAAAGGGGTTTTTTAAATATTTTGCCCCTCCCGATTTCAATTTTTTTAAAATACTATTAAAGGGGAAAATCGTTTTTTTTAGGCTTCAAAACTGAAAAAAAACATTTCTACCAAGATGGAAAGTGATGAGAAATTCTCTTGAAAGGGGGAGCACTTTGGTTTCCCCCTTTAAAGTTTGAATTTTGCTGAACAATGTTCTAACAGATGTGGAGGAATTAGAGGGAGAGTTTTTCCCAGGTACGGCATGTATTGCACCCTTTGATGTTAAAAATGCAGAAAATTTTAAAAATTCCCGATTATTATCCAGGGGAATTCCCGAGTGTTTTTTGCAAGGATGATTTCCAGTATTGGTTGAACAAGAGCTAAAGGGGTTTTAAAAAACCAGATAGATTTTTGGGGAAAAAAAAATCAAGTCAAGAGATTTAGGGCTTTTGATGAATTGAAAAAAAAAATCCCTTTATTGTTGTGCGACTTCGATAAGGGGGGGTTCCCTTTCTGTAAAAGGATAGAGGAAATTTTTTTTAATTTGACAAATTTAAAGCATTTTTATCAGTAGTAAGGTGTTTAGGAAAAATGACCAAAACCTACTGAAGTCTTTAAAAGAAAAGGGGGTGAAGTTTTGGAGGGGGGGGGGTTTTTAAATTAAAAGGTTTTTTGATGACAAACAAGGGAAAGTATGATGGTTTTTAATTTCCTTTAAAAACCCCCTCCCTTTATGCTTTACCCAAAATACATAAGGGAATTTTTTTCCCCCCCCCCTTAGCCTGTTTATATGGGGGGGGATCCTATATTTAAAAATCTTAATGGGATGGCTTTTGGGTAGGATTTTACTGTGATTTGGGTTTCTGGGTTTCCCCCAGTACCCTTTAAAAATTTTTGGGAGGTGCTTAGACTATGAGCCAGATTGTTTGGAAACCCAAAATATAAAAGGGTTTTTTATGGGGATATCGTTGCCCTTTATACCCCCTATCCCCCTTTCTTTGGGGGTTTTAAATTTCACTTACTCACCAATTGAAAAAATATACCAATTTGGGGGAAAATTTGAAACAAATATCATTTTTGGGGCGGGGTTTTTTTAAAGGGCACAATTATTTCGTTTCAATGGTGAGTTCTTTTTGCGATTCGGGGTTTCCCATTTGGGGTCTGTTTCTTCCCATCACTGGGAATATTTTCGTCACGGGGGTGGGAGGAAAGATATTTTTTATTTTGGTGGACAACCCTTTGCCACGGTTATATTTGGTTTTGGGCGTTTTTATTTAGAAAGATTCCCCCGCTAATTTTGGCAGGGATCGGCTATAGGGAAAATTTCCCAGATTTTTACCAAACATTTCAATTTATAATTTATGGGGAAAAAAAATTTTCCTTTACTTTTACCGTGATCATGGGAAAAAATTGTTTTTGTGGATCTGAATTTAACTGGGGGGTCCTGGTCACTGGGGGAAATTTTGGACACAAACACAAAAGGAAACCCCTTTCGGGTAATGCATTTTTGGGGGGTACTAGCTGTCCCTTTCCGCAACTGTTATACATAATTTTCCCCATGGGGGAAAATTTTTAAAGGGGCCCCCAAAAAGGAATTGCAGTGATGAGATTTCGTTTTCAGAATGGGGGGAAAATTTCTCTTAAACAATAGGTTGCGGGCCCGGTGAGGTATAAAAAATGGATGTTAAAAATAGAGCCAAAAAAAGAACTAAACTTAGAAACGAGTTGGGGTTTTAAAAAAAATCAAAAGGTTTCTAGGGTTTTTATTTTCCCCCCCTAGTTTTCTTACCCAAAAATTTTTTAGCGTTTGTAACATCTCTGATTAATAAGGGAAAAATTTTACCCTTTTCAATCTGATCCCCAATTTTACGTTTTATCCTTGGGCCTTTTGGGTTTTGATTTTGTTTCAAAAAAAAAAAAAAAAAAAAAAAAAAAAAAAAAAAAAAAAAAAAAAAAAAGAAAAAAAAAAAAAAAAAAACAAAAAAAAAAAAAAAAAAAAAAAAAAAAAAAAAAAATTTAAAAAAAAAAAAAAAAAAAAAAAAAAAAAAAAAAAAAAAAAAAAAAAAAAAAAAAAAAAAAAAAACCAAAAAAAAAAAAAAAAAAAAAACAATTGGAAACATTGGGTTTCCCCGGGTTTCCCCACTAGTAATCTGCAATAAATAACCAATAGATGGTTGGATTTTAAAGGATCGTATAAGTGCGGCAACCCGTTGGTGCGGCTTAAAGCAAGTATATGGTAAAAAAGGTGTTTTCTTTTCTTCATTTGTTTCATATAAATTTTTAAGATATCACAATTTTTGAATTGCCACAGGGACCTACTTTGGTTTTTTTTATTTTGGGGCGAGCCTGCAAAATGCAATACATAGGGTTTCCCCAAATGGGCTTGCACGTAAGAAAACTTGGAAAAACCTATATGAGCTTCCGGGTTTGCTTGCGTCAAAAATTTGGGGGCTTCCAGACATTTTTGGGGTTACACCCAAGGCTTTTTTGAAATCATTGGGGTTAGGCCCTAGAAATGGTTTAAAAAAAACCCCCCAAAGAGGGAAGGGGTTTGGGAAAATTTTTTACCAAAAAGAGAAGCTTTTGGATTTTTAATTTTGGTTTCTCGTTACCCTAAGGGCTTTTAAATTTTTTAAAACAGAACCCCCTGTATATTTTCTGTATTTCTTTGGAGGCGAATTGGATTTTCGTTCAAAGATATTTTGTGTATTTTTGTATTTAAATTTTAACTGGTTTTTGCCAGCGGGTTTTGAGTTATTTAGTTATTGTTGTAGCTATAAAGGGAATAATAGGGTTAAAATTCAGGTGTTTTTTTTGATGAAACCCGGGGTAAGCAGCATATAAGGAAATTTGCCTTTTTTCTATTTGAATGTTTATGGGTTAAGAGCCGAGAATATTGGGTTGAAACGGTTTGACATTTCGGTTTTTTTTTTTATACCCTTGGTTTTTTTTAAATTTTTTTTAATTTAAAAGTGCGTTTTTAAATTTAACATTTTTTTGGATTCCCTCTTGGCAAGTGCCGGGGGATTTTTATTTCCCAAATTTCATTCGTTTCAAGCCCCCACCCGCCCACGGTTCCTTCCCCCGAGCACTGCAGTAACAGGAGGGTGCGGGGGTTTAATCCAAAGGGAGTAAAACTGGTGAGCGTTTTCTGCTTCTTTCTGTTTTCAAGCACTTATTTCACATACTGTCTGGGTTTGGGGGGGACCCCTTTCCATTGGTTTAAGAGAGAAACAATTTTGTCCACTTTAAAAGTAACAACATGTAATGGGTTATATCGCCTGTCAGCAAATGGAAATTTAATTAAAAAAAAATTTTGTTGTTTTTAAAATGGAAACCTGTTTTTGTTGAACTTTATATGGCTGCAGTCAAGCCTTGTGCTGGGTTATTTATTTATTTTTTTTCTTGTTTGCTATTGCTTTTAACCCTGCTGGTGCATACCAAATTTGTGATGGTTTGTTCCCCCCAAATTTTTCAGGGATATTTTAACTAGCTCTGGGAGCAACCCTGGAAATAGGGTTTTACCAAGTGGAAAAGTTGGGGGGTTAAAGCGGAATAGCCAAATTTGGGAAACCCCTCTACCAGTTTTCTTGCTGGTTGCCTTCAATATCTACCGTATATATATGTAATGGTTGCGTTCCCCAAAATTTTTAAAGGGTTTTTGCCTCCCCCTTAGGCATTATCCATTATATCCTGGTGGTTGGTCTGTTGCTTCTACTTATTATCTGCCTATCCATCCAGCTGTGGCTCATAGACTAGCAGAGCTAAAAAAAACAGCCACTACCACCGGTCTGGGCCTGAGTGTTTGTGCAGAGTAATAGGGTCCTCTGTTCCTCCCTCCTGAAATCCTTAGCTCTTTAGAACCTTGCTCTGTTTGTCACCTGTGAGTTCTGGCCTCGCTTTTCATCTCTGTCTTGTCCCTCAGTTTATATGCAAATATGCTATGTCTTTCAGTGTCCTGTTCCAAGGACGTCTACATTATTTTCTGCTTATCCAGTATCCTGATACATGTCTCTGGTATCTTTCTCCACGTTACCTCCTGTTTATCCGCTGTCCCGATCCATCTGCTGGTGTCTGTTTTCCTCATTCCCTTCTGCCAGTCTAGAATCCCGTGCTCCAGGTGTTATCACCTGCTGGTCCAGAATCCTGGGCTCCTGATTTCCTTTATCTCCCCTATATATCCTGCCATTAAACCCATTTCCCAATATGCTTTCCTGGCTCAGGGTTCTCCAAAATTTTAAAAAGAGCCAACTAAGGTTTATCACAGTGGGTTTGTTTGCCGTAAAGCCAGATTCACCATAATCATGGATGACCTCTGACATTACCTAGATGACTAGCAAGAGCTTACTAAAGGGGAAGCAGGATATAAAGTATCTAAAAGAAGTAGTACACCCTTTCTTTTTTGAAAAAATTTTTTTTATGTTTTTCAGGGACAAAAATACTTTTTGATAAAAGGTATGGTACCCAGTTACAGCTTGTGAAAAAGTAAATTGGTGTGCCCCCAAAAAAAACTCACACACCGCTGGCAAAAAAAAGGGGATAAAAGTGGCTCAATTTTCCCTTTTTTATCCACATTCTTTGACTTGTTTTTGGGTTAGAAAACCCCTGTGAAAGGGGAGCAGGGGTTTTAAATTTTCTCACACTGGGCACAGAATTCAAAATGGGACTTTTATGGCAAAGAACTTTGGAAAGAAAAAAAAAATTTTTGCTCTACATAAATGGGGCCTAGGAATGAAATTGCCAAAAACCCGAAACTGAGCTTTGGATGCTGGCAGACCGATAGCATATTAACAAGACAGGTTCCACTCTGAACAGAACAGTCGTATGCATCATGCTCATTGCCTGGCTTCTCCTTTCAATTTGTAAGTGGATTACACATGGACTTCATGAGATAAATGGACAATTTTACAATAAAAATCATATGTATACCAGAGCTTTCTATTTTTTTAAGACCTTTTGTTTCCTGAAGGATAGATTTGCAGCAGCACTGCAAAACAGGGTTGGAGAAAGGTTTACAAGCTAAGTAAAAGAGCCTGCGAGTGTGTCTTCTGTCTGAAGTGTGTCTTTTCTTAAGTGTAGGGATTTAAGATTGAGGCGAGAAGGCCTTGTTAATCCTTCAGCAAATACCTGTGTTTATTTATTATTGTAGTACATTTCAAATCTATAGCAGATATATATTTTATACACTGCAGCTATACTTATTTTGTGTATAGATTACATTTATACTATTAAAGCATAGTTTTGTGTATTACAGTTCTATAATTGCAAGTTTAGATACTTGATGAGTGTGTTTGCTGAATCAATCAGGTGACTAGTTAGGGGTGTGGTCAATGTTCGACTGGGATGCCTAGGGCCCACAGGTGGAGTTGACTCTAGGGGCCCACCAATTGCATTTTTATGGGTCTACCAGTGGAGTATATTTTAGGAGCCCACCCCTACAGCTACTGTAAATTACTGTAGATGCCTGTAATATTAATTATTTATGGACTGTATAATAACGGGGTATGTCCCAAAGGATTGGCGCATAGCAAATATGGTGCCAATATTCAAAAGGGGTCAAAAAGTGATCCTGGAAACTATAGGCCAGTAAGCTTAACCTCTGTTGTGGGTAAAACGTTTTAAGGTTTTCTAAGAGATGCTATCTTGGGGTATCTCACTGAAAATAAACCATGTAATTTGGGAATCCTAGTGGACAGTAAACTTAATTGTAGTAGCCAGTGTCAGGCAGGAGCTGTCAAGGCAAACAGGATCATGAGGTGTATTAAAGGGGCATAGATGCACATGATGAGAACATCATTCTACCATTATACAAGTCACTGGATAGACCACGCATGGAATATTGTGCACAGTTTTGGGCACCAGTGCACAGGAAAGACATTGTAGAACTTGAACAGGTACAAAGGTGGGCAACAAAAACAATAAAAGGACTGGGTGGACTGCAATACCCAGAAAGATTAGCAAGATTAGGGTTATTTAGTTTAGAGAAAAGACGGCTTAGGGGGGACATAATAAATATGTATAAATATATCATAGGTCAATATAGAGATCTCTCTCAAGATTTATTTATACCCAGAACTGTATCCCGAACAAGGGCGCATCCTCTACACCAAGAGGAAAGAATGTTTCTACATAAACATAGAGCAGTGAGACTGTGGAACTCTCTGTCAGAGGAACTTGTCATGGTGAATTCAATAACAGTTCCAAAACGGGCTGGATGCATTTCTAGAGCATAATAATATAACAAGTTACAGTGAATAGGATTTTGAAGAAGAGTCATTGATCCAGGGATTTATTCTAATTGGCAGATTGAAGTTGTGAAGGAATTTTTTCCCTAAAATGAGGACAATTGGCTTCTACCTCATGGGGGTTTTTGCCTTCCTCTGGATCAACACTTTAGCAAAATAGGCTGAACTGGATGGACGTCTGTCTTTTTTCGGCCTTACAAACTATGTAACTATGTAAGATATATAAAATGTGTCTGAAGATATATGGACATTATTAGCTTTTTAGACACTGATGGCTGTGTGTTGAGTGTACACCAAGTTTACACTGTTAAAAAAGTTGTACACTGACTACTTTACATTGTATCAAAGTATCATATTTTCAGTGTTGTCCAATGAAAAGATATAATTAGAGATGGGTGAATTTCTCAAAAATTCGGTTCGCCGACTTCGCCGAATTTTCTGACAATATTCGTTTTGGTCCGAATTACTTCGGGACGAATCGCGTTAAAAAACAGCTATTTCCTGGCTGCACAGAGTCTGTAGGGTGCTGTAAAACGATGTGCCATGCTTAAATATGCAGAGGGAGCTTGGTTTGGTCTTCATAAAATGCTGTGTTTTAGTATGACATGCACATGACTGCCGCCGCTATTAGAATCGCTTCACCCTTCAATTCCCTGGGCACTTACGGGGGCAAAACTGACCAAAAAACTGAAGCAGGAATGCAACCTGATAAAGTCATGGCAGCGCCAGCTGGTAAAAAACAAGCTGAGGGCTAAGGTCCTACCATAGCGTCAAAGAACACAGTAGTAGTTTACCGGAGACGCAACAGATCGCAGCACAGTAAGGGGACATCACAGCAAGAGTCACCCTGCGAGGCCACAGCATTCGGTGTCATCTACCAGCCATGTGTTGACCACACACTAGGTCATACACTTTCTCCCAGATGACATCTGACAACCCCAGCCAAGAGTCTGTGGGTTTGTCACACACAACACCTAGTTGACATGGCCCGGGAGCAGGTGAGGGGCTCTCACCTTCCTAAACCCACCTCTGTCCCGTTCGCTTCCCACAGCCAGAGAACTACTATGTGCTGTGGCCTCTGCACCACTATACAGTGAGGATAAAATATTTGAGGACAGTGGGCAGCAAAGAGATGGGAAAGACATCCGCTGCTCTTGCAGAAGCAGGCAAATAGTGATGAGGAGAGTTGCAATGGGGGGGTTATGTTGTGAGTGGTCAGGCTTTGTACAGTGACACCATTGAGGTGGACGGCGGTGACAGGCAAACACTAATCGATGTAGCCGATCGCACTTGGAAGCCGGGTGAAGCAAGCAAGGCTGGACAAGGTAAGGGTTTCCCTACTTATAAAAGGGCATACAGTGCCCCCCAAATGGAAAATTCAGCCCACCCCATGCCTCCTTGTGCCCCCTTTTCTCCCGGGGATGAAGTGGCGCCTTACGGGGGTCGCCTACCCTCGACTACCCATTGTCCCGGCCCTGGAAGCATTCCGTTTTCTTTTACATTAAGTTTTAGGAGACTGGAGGAAAGAAGGAGGTTTTGGGACGACAGACAATCTGGGATCTTGGCAGTAGAGATTTTAATGTCTGGGCCGGAGATGTAAAGTTGTGTCATCACATACTGGGGGTTTTTGAAAGCCAGGGTGATGCTATCAGCTGACCCAGACCAATAGTGTACAAGGTTCATCATTATCTTTGGGGAGAAGAGAGCGGCAGCTTGCGTGTCGGGGCAGTGGCGTAGAACATAAGTCGGTATTGTGGCCGGGAGTCAGCAGGGTGTCAGCAGTGCGAGGTTGGGAGCCAAACGGCCACGATTTAGACCACCCACTTTGCAGGTCCCAGAAAGTAGCGGCACAGGAGCTCACCGGGTCAGTGGTGGTAACAGTCAGTCAGTGGGGAGCTTTGGTGGTAAAAAACCTACTCGGCGGTGTGCCAGTTTTTTGACGAGACACCAGAGGAGGCGAACATAACTATATGTAGAAATCGGGTGAGCAGAAAGTAAAGCGTGACCGGGACCTAACGTTGGCACTACGGCCCTGCATCAACATCATGCAGTGTCACCATACGTGTTTTCAGATGTTTGGTGGTCCATCCTGTCCCAAAAAGCTGCAGCACCCAGGGGCACGCCTCCCATTTCAGGCAGTCAAGGCTTCACCACCTCTGCTGAAGACAACTCCCTGTCTATTACATCATCTCCGGTCCAGATACTCCTGCTCCTCGGCACTCATGGTGCCAGCAGTCGTTCACCGAGACGATTGACAAGAGACAGCAGTATGCGTCTTGCCATCCCTAAGTGCAGAAGCTGACCTTGCTCCTGTCCAAGTTGGTGGTACTGCAGTCCCTCCCTTCTCAAGTGGTGGTCTCTGTACCATTCAAAGAACTGGCCAGGAAATTTGGCATTCACTTCAGCCATTATAACGACACGGGTAGTGGCTCCTCTGGACCACCGCAAGCGTTGGTAGCGGCCACGCCAGGGAGCGGGGTCTAAGTAGGTTCCGGTTTTCACCAGAGCACGATAGACTTTCTGCGGCGGGAGTCCTACCAGGTCGCTACCCCTGGCGCGACTAGCTTGCGGTCGCAGCCGAGGTGCAGCAAGGTACCGAATCGTAAGACGAAACTCGTAGTCAAAGGTAAAGCCAACAGGTCAGGGCAGGCGACGTAGATTCGAGGTCAGGTAACATAGCAGAAAGGTCGGGTACATGGGCAGACAGGAACTTATGAACAGGGGGAAATTGATGAAAAGGGATTAAATATATTAACAGGGGGAAATTTATGAGCAGGGGGAAATTGATGAACAGGAATAAATATATTAACAGGGGGAAATTTATGAACAGGGGGAAATTGATGAACAAAATAAATATATTAACGGGGGGGAAATTTATGAACAGGGGGAAATTGATGAACAGGAATAAATATATTAACAGGGGGAAATTATTGAACAGAGAAAGGCCATTAATGATTTTTGATGATCCAAGGTAACAGGATATTCCCCTGGGCGAACGAAGTCACATACGGGAGGAAATGCTCAGTCAGGTTTTCAAGTCTTACACCCATCTGCAAGACATTCTAAAAAGGGCCAGGAAACTTTGCATGCACTTCACCATTACTTACACCCCAAGCACACCCTCCTTAAGCTGCAGCGGCAGACCGCCTCTCTCAAGATGGCGATATGTAACATTTCCAAAACGGTGGAATTCCAGCCTCCATATGTTGGAACGACTCTAGAACAGAGAAAGGCTATTAATGGTTTATTGATGATCCAAGGGACAGGAGTACACCCCTGTGTAGTTTTAATGTTGGTCAGTGGTAGCTCATGTGTGACACCTGCCGTTTGCTCAGGCCTTTTCATGCAGACATGCTTTATTTGTCAGTCGCCAGGACTACGGGATGAATAACATCATTCCACTGCTTCAAGTTGTCACTGATAGCGGTAGTGGATCCACTGGACCACCGCAAGCGATGGCAATAGCCACGCCAGGGAGCGGGGTCTAAGAAGGTCCCGGTTTTCACCAGAGCCCGCTGCAAAGCGGGATGGATTTGCTGCGTCAGGGGTCTACCAGGGGCGCTACCCTGACGTTACTGTTGAGGTGGCAGCCAAGGTGTAGCAGGTACAAAATCGTAAGGCAAACTTGGGGTCGGGGAAGTGTAAGGTCAGACAGCCGGCAAGGATCATGGTCAAGGACGGAGGCAAGAGGTACGGTACACGGATATGACAGACGAGGCGAAGGGAAAATCTTTCTCTATAGGCTCTAAAAATGATTATTAGTATTATTTATTTTATAGTCTCGGAGGCGGTTGTGTGAGGAGCCTTTTCTATTACAAATGCAGCTAAAGAATTTCCACAGCTTTCAAAATCTGGACACCTGGATAATAGTTCAGCAAACTTTTCCTTTATCACCTGTGTTATCTGTTCAAGAACAAATGAATGTTTATCAACTTGCTTTCTTAAACCACTTGAAATCTGTGTGGATGTAATTTGTTCCACCGGTAACAGAGGAGAGCCCCCAGAAGGACTTGTGTTTTTACTTTCTGTAAGTTGGATATACGATTCACATTCTTCATACTGAAGAGGTTCATCCAAAGCCAGTTTTGCAGCATTTGCTTTTACTTCTTTTTTGTTCTGTCTCATTGCAGTTTTGTACTGAATTCAATCAACAATGGCACAGAATGCAAAATAAGCACCTAAAACATTCCCTGTAGTTATGGTCTCCTTCAGTTCAAGTTCCATACGCTGCATTTGAACAAACTGGTGTAACGTAGAAAATGGATTCAAACCACCACGTTTATACTTCATGAATGTTTGATCGTCATTGCTGTCCTCCTCAACAGTCTTGGAATGCAGAGGCTGAGCGCTCGCCAAAAATCCTCCCATGCCACTCTCTACATCAATACTGCAAGAAGCAGGGGATGTCTGCCCCACCTTTTCGTTGCCAAGTACCTGCCGACCCCTTTTTTCAAATTGTTCGTCCTGCTGTATAAGTTTGGCGCTGAGCCCCGACCACATACTAGTTTTCTGGCTGAGGACCCCCAACGGGGCAGATGGGTTGAGGACAGGTGAGGCCGGTGACCTGTTCCTGGGCCATGCCAACTAAGAGTTGTATCTACGAACCCCCCGCTGGGGTTGTCAGAAATTCCCTCTGGATGAAGTGGATGACCTACTCAACCAATCAAGAACCCTTGGGTTGCTGATCAACACACAGCCGCTACATGACACCGGCAGTTCTGGCCTCACCAAGTGACCCCTGCTGCGACGTCCCCTATTCTGTGGACCTGTGCCTGCTCCAGGAATTTTTGTGCCACTGCCACTCCATGTGAAGAGCCTGCCACCTCTCTGCTGACATACTGTTTGTTCAAAAATGTAAAAGACTCTGTTTAGTGAAGACATCTTTATATGATAAATAACCACCCTGTATTGACTCCAAATGAACCCCCTAAACAGGCTTGGGTAACCCCTTTGATATAAATTGCGCTCCACCCAATTTGGGCCAGGAAAAATTTTACTTGTATGTGCCCTTTAAAAACACTGTGTATTTTACTGAATATAAAAGCACAAACAGGCTTCATTAACCTTTGGATATAAATTATGCTACAGGAAAAATTTCTTCTTTGGCGTTGAAAAACAACGTTTCTTTTACTGACTACAACAGCAGAAAAACACTTAATTAACCCTTGGATATAAATTGCGCAAAGAAATGAGCTGCCAAAAATTAACAGCTATGTGGCGTGTTAAAACGACGTTTATTTTACTGACTACAACAGCAGAAACACACTTATTTAACCCTTGGATATAAATTGCGCAAAAGAAATCAGCTGCCAAAAATTAACAGCTATGTGGCATGTTAAAACGACGTGTATTTAACTGACTACAACAGCAGAAAAACGCTAAATTAAACTTCGGATATGAATTATGCTACAGGAAAAATTTCTTCTTTGGCGTTGAAAAACAACGTTTCTTTTACTGACTACAACAGCAGAAAAACACTTAATTAACCCTTGGATATAAATTGCGCAAAAGAAATGAGCTTTCCAAAAAAATTTAAAAGCTATGTGGCATGTTAAAACGACGTGTATTTAACTGACTACAACAGCAGAAAAACGCTAAATTAAACTTCGGATATGAATTATGCTACAGGAAAAATTTCTTCTTTGGCGTTGAAAAACAACGTTTCTTTTACTGACTACAACAGCAGAAACACACTTAAATTTAAAACCCTTGGATATAAATTGCCAAAAGAAATGAGCTGTCAAAATTAACAGTATGTGGATTGTAAAAACGCTGTTTCTTTAACTGAATACAACAGCAAAAACAGGCTTAGATAACCCTTGGATATTCAATGTGCTCCAGAACTGAGCAGATAGCATTAAAATGTATATGCAGCGGAATTGGACGCACACTGGACTTCAATTCCAATACCCCACAAAATCAGAATTAAAACGTAAGAGAAGCAGTCTCTGAGAAAAGCCGTGACACCCCCCCAGAAATCGCTGTATAAAAGTTATTTCTTTTGTGTGAGATCTCAGCTACTGGAGCTGCAGCAGCTACAACACAGCAAAGAGAGAGGAGTGTGAACTGCCAGCGTCGCGTCCGGACTTATATAGTGCGGTGACATCACAGAATCCCGCTGGACTTTGATTGGCTTCATCTCTGCACATGTCATTTAGGGTACTCCTTTCTTCCTCCCAGAGTTCTTTGCCCCATGTAACGCCATGTGCTTGCAGCCATTTTATCAATTAAAAACATGCTTCGTGCCCGTGAATCACCCTAAACTTCGACTTCGTTCAGAATCGAAGTTTTCCCCTAAAATTCTAAACAAATTTCCCATTTCGTTGAATGGGATTTGCCCATTTCTAGATATAATACAATATTTACAAATATGTGAGACATTTATTCACTTTTGTTAGATACCGTAGGTCTGTTAAATCCCGAAGAGTTGGCATCCTTTCTTAACTAAAAGATCAGAACTGCAATTGCTCTTCTTATGGAGGGTGGTAATACCTACCTCTATTGCATCATTAAAGTCAATGCCTCATTTGGAGACATTTGTAGTGCCTCCTTCAATTCTGATAGAGTAACCGGTTGCTCCAACATCAGGGAAAAAATTTCCTCCCCAATTTGGAAGGGTTTTCCCATAATTACCACAAGGTCAGCCACCCCCTGTCTTCTTTTAGAAGAATATAGCGATTCATAATATTCTTGCATAGCCCTTAAAGACTTTGTCCCATTTGACTGTTGACAGTCTCTGCTCACACTTCCTGTGCAGGCTTTGGGTGGTCCTACAGCAGTGACTGACAATTCAGCTCTGCTAGCTCCAATTTCCCTAGTGTGGTGTTACAGGGGAATTATATACGTAAAGAGCTATTTTTCCCCAAAGGGGTTTGCCAGCATTTTTGGCCACATGAAAGGAAAGTTGGGTATAAGTTGTTTTTTTTATTTTCATACTGCAGCAGTATCCTATTTAAAAAATAAAAATTTTACCTGGACAATCCCTTTAATAGACCATTCACTTCTGGTCTGTGATAATCTGACATGTTCAGTGTTATGTATTCAGTTAAAAACATTTTAAATAACTTTCATCTACTTAAGTTTGTTTATACAATATTTTTTTTCCTTTGAAGTTTTTAATGCCTCACTGGCACAAGCCCTACCTGAGTAGAAACAAATTTGGCTAAACTGAGGATCAGAATGTAAAGTATTCCCAACAAAGTTCTCTTGCATCAGTAGATGGTTAGAAGTTCAGGGTAGGCAGCATACAGGCAGATGTGGTGGGGTGTCAAGATACGTCACAGTTTTAATTTTCAGTGTGATTACTATAATCGAATCCAATTGTCATGAACTGTCATGAAGAAACAAATATGTAAATTTCCAAATTTTGACTCATTCCAATTGTCCGTTGAACTGTGGATTACAGG
This sequence comes from Phyllomedusa bahiana, assembly GCA_025379985.1. Taxonomy (NCBI): domain Eukaryota; kingdom Metazoa; phylum Chordata; class Amphibia; order Anura; family Hylidae; genus Phyllomedusa; species Phyllomedusa bahiana. The sequence goes on along the minus strand of JAODAL010024597.1, from coordinate 2,251 downwards.
CTGAACAAAATCCAGCTTGACTTCTAATAAACCACAGAGCAAATATCAAAATCTGGAATTAAACTAAACAACTCTGACTATATGCAATAGTAATGCATTCAGGCAAAATATATACATGCTACATGCAACAACAGGGCTCTTAGGAGGGAACCAACGGTGTTGTGCAGAACGCTTTCTTTGAGGACAGGAGAGGGTACGTCCAGCAGGTGAGGTACAGTGACAGTTGATCTTGACTTATTACTAAATTGTTGTTTTAGTAAATCTGTTTTAGAAATGTAAATTACTTGATTAAAAAATGTACTGTCTCCCTTAGTTTCTTTTGATTTAAACTCTTTATACGTACACCCCAGTACTGGAGTTATTACTGAATCATAGGCATTTGAGATTAATTGGTCTGATTTGGAGCCAACATATAAAGTAGACAATGTCAATTGTTTCACAATGCTATTTAATATTCAGAGAATGTATTACTTTACAAATTACAATAATGTATACATTTTTTTTTTAAATTAAAACATATGGGTTCATTATACTTTATAGAGACTCGAAATGTGATGTCACTGGAACATAAAGCAAGACTATAATTGATTGTTGAGGAACATCTTAGAATGAAACAAGAAATATTTTATTGTTAGGTCAGACCACTGTAATAGGAATGCTTTTTTGCATCCATAAAAAGGACACAACTCCCAGAAATCCCATAGTTCTTCAAATTCTGAGTTAGAGCACTACAGAAGCTAGTTGAGAAGATTAAAGTCTGTAATATGGGTGCATAAAAATCGGATTAACAAGATTTTTTTAAAGAATATTATATATGCTATAGCTTGCATTTAACACAGAGGTAAACAAGACTTAGCAAGAGAAAACAAGTATAATTAATAAAAGAAAGCATACAATATGCAGACGGAAAATGAAAGATACATATTTATCCATAGTGAACTAATAGCAACCGCACTGCCATCAAGATCACCAGGTGGCTTCAGATATTTTTCATCTAAGTATTCGAATAAGGACAACATAGCAGTCAATGTTTCTTCACAAGTAGGCTTAATTTGATCAGCTGGTAGCTCAAATCCAAATTCACCCTCATCTCTTAATTCAAAGGTATATGAAAAGACAATGTTGTTGTCAGCTGCCCAGTCTGCTGAAGATCCTGAATTATAATCTGAAAAAAGGAACAAAGAAAAATGGGAAATTGGGGAACTACTAGAGGACCAAAAAAGCAGCCCCTGACCAACCTGTAGCCCCTGGTTTAAAATTTGAGCATAAGAGCTAAAAAACCCTGGGAACAGGCGGGCTTGGGTTTTTTGTTTTTTTTATTTTCTGTAAAAAATATATTTGAAAAAGCCCCCATTTGTTTTTTTAACAGGGTTTTATTTTACCTGTTAAAAAATAAGCCCCTGTGGTGTATACGGCCCCCCATTGGGGGGTCCGGCAGAAACCCCCGTATGGGGCCCGGCCCGTTGAGAAGCGGGGGGGCCCCCCGCCCCCCCGGCAGGGACCCCCCCCTTGCTTCATAGTAATATTTAAGAGAACGGGGCCTAGGGCCTGTTCTTGTCCCAGGGTGAGTTCGGCCCCAATGCCCTTGTATGTCGGGGCCCCGGCGCCTGGGGGGGCCGGGTTTGGTGCCCGGTAAAGCTGGGCTTGTGACATGCACGCCCTGCGCGCTGTGCCCAAAACATTTGGGGCCCCCCTCTTTTTTTTGTGGGAGGGCCCCGGCGTTTTGCGTTGTAAAAGGGGCCGGGTTTTTTATTTTAACTACAGCAGCCTCTGTCACCTCCTTCCACGTCCCTGTGATTAGAGTGGCCCCCCCCTTCTGCCTGTGGGCGGGGTTCAGTGACCCCTGGGGCCCGGGGGAGGGGGGCCCAAATAAAAAGGTGGAGAACGGGAAAGGGTGATAGAGCACGTGTGCAGCTGTATGAAAAGGCGCGGGCCCTCCCCCAAAATGAGGAAATTTGTGGGGCCCCAAAAAGCCCCCCCCGGGCCCCAGCGCCGCCCCCCCCCCCCCAAAGCTGGTTTATCTGTGTGTTTAAGATTGGGGGTTGTGTGTGGGGACCCTGGATGGGCGGGATGTGTGTGAGAGGGCGGGGGGTGGGGGGCTGTTGGGGGTGAAAAGGGTGGGGGAGGTTTGTGTGTGTGTGGGGGGGAGGGTTGGGGAGGGTGTGTGTTGAGGGTGGGGGAGGCTGTGTGTGGGGGGGGTTTTTTGGGGGGGGAGGTTGTGGGAGGAGGTGGGGGAGGCTGTGTGTGGGAG
>JAODAL010024596.1:0-60258 GCA_025379985.1 Phyllomedusa bahiana | reverse complement strand
ATGTTTATAAATATATTCAGAGCCCAATTCCGGAAAACTTCAATAGCAAACTGTTAATAAAAAGATATTCCACTACAATATCTACACAAAAGTCGGTGAACTTTATCCAAGTTCTTTAAAATTTAGAGCTTGTTGTGTTCGCCCGGGGGGGCCCCCCCCCCGCTCCCTGCCGGACTTTTTCCCGGGTAGTGCTTTTTTTAAAATTTCTCTAGCTAACTACATAAAATTTTCAAATCTTAATATAAAAATTGGGAAGGCACAGAAATGCGAGGTTTCCTGTGCAGAAATAGACTAATTTCGCGACTGTGTGGCCACGGGCGGCCCACGCCCTTTCCCATGAACGTGGAGACACTGACGAAACAGGAAACGCGTTTATGAAAAAAACGAGGTTGTGATTTTTCCAGAAAATCGCAACCATACACATCCAGTCTGAGTGCACACAATCTCCCCCTGCCATTCTAAACTGATTTGCGGGCCGCCAAAATTTACGGGGAAGCGCCAAAAAAAGGGCGCGTCTTAATGATGATTCAGATTTTAACCTTAATTTTCGCATGTTTGGGAAAATTCGATCACTAAAAAACCCCTTGCCGTTTAAAAATTTTCGAAAAAAATCGCTCAACCTACTAAACTTAAAATCTTAAATCTCTAATTAACTAAATTTGGGAAGGTACAGCTTGTAGAGGTTTTCTGGCGAAATAGATAATTTCGCTGAGCTTTTTGGGCCCCACAGGCAGAGCGCAGGCCCTATCCCATGAGAAGCTGAGAGCCCTGGGGCTGAAACAGGAAACGCTGTTCTATGTAAAACGAGGTCATGTGTTTTTTTCCAAAAATCCAACCAAAAACCCATCCCAGTCATGACGTCCACACAATCTCACCCTGCTCTATTCTGTAATCTGATTTGCGGGCCCGAAAAAATCGGAAGCGCCAAAAAAAGATGCGATTTTAAATAGATGATGCACAGATTTTAACCTTAATTATCGATGATCGGGAAATTTCGATCCCCAAAAAAACCTTGCCGATTTCAACTTTGTCGAAAAAATGTCAACACTAATTATAACCTCAAAATTACCACCTCTTATTATACCCCTAGAGTAATTTCCTAAGAGGTATAGTTTTCACAAATATTCCAGTGCTCAGGAGTTTCCACCGCACCTATACTTCAGAGGCTCTGTAAAGGCAACACAGCAAATGTAGCGGCCCCCCCCTTTCCCCCCGGGGGCCCCGGGCCCCGTGGCCCCCCTCCCCGGGCGCCTCCGGGGCCCCCCCGGGTTTGCGCCGCTGGCCGCGGGAGGGCCCGGGGGTCCGCCCCTGCTGGAAACTTACCGGCCGCGTTCCTGCCCCGCCCCGTCTCCTGCCGGCCAGGTGCGGGGCCCGTTCCCTAGCCGGCGGGGCGCGGCGTTCTCGAAAATTTTAAAAAGGGACAGTGTCCCAATAAAGGGTTGTTTTCCGACGCCCCCCCTATTTAAGGGTGTTTGCGTCATTCCCGTGGACATGTTGCCCCGAGCCATGGGAAAAGCGTTCCTGAATCATTTTCGCCCTACCCGTGTACCGCCCTTTGCTCTTTTTCGACTCCGAACCTTGGGCCCCCTCCCCTGCCCTTTCCTGCCGTTAGACCACAAACCCTCCCGCCGCCCCTGAATTCTGCCCCCCAGACTCGTTTCTCGGACTACGATTTGTACCCTGCACTGGGGCCGCCCCGCAAAAGTCCCTCGGGGACGACCTGGTAGTCACGAGCAGCAAGTCCATCCCCTTTGCGGGGGCTCGGGTAAAAACCCGGGGGCTACTTAGATTCTTTCCCTGGCGGGGCTTAGCTATCATCGCCTTGGGGTGGTCCAGTGGACCCAACTCAGGTTCAGTTAACCCAGCCATGGTTTGCCAAGGTCCTTCCCAAGCCTCGGGATCCGGACCATTGTCGCCCACGTCGCCAAAGTTGCGCAGAAAGCTCAGAACTGGGAAGCTGTCCCCCTTGATGCGCCAACTCCTGGGTCCCAGAAAAAACAACCTCCCTTTTCGCGGGGGTCCTTCTCCCCCGGCCACCCCGCGGCAGCGTGGGCCCGAAGCTCCGCCTCCCTCTAGTCCAAGTTTGCGGAGACTCGAAGCTCTGTAGAGGGTTCATCACGCAGTTCCATGCACGGGGAGCTGGGGGCCGGCCGTTTCCCTCTGAAGGTAAAAGGTGGCGTTCGGGGTGGGGCCTGCTGCCCGGGAAGGCCCGGGCCCTGGGCGACCCCTTTTTGGGCCCGGGAGTGATCCTGTGACCACAGATTACGGGCCCCTTTCCTCCCTGAATTCCGAGGTTTTTGAGGGCCTGACGAGCTTTCCGCGGAGACGGCCAAATCAACTACGCCAGGGGACGCCTCGTAGGGGAAATTGGGTTCATTTCGACCCTAGCCTCCGAGCTTTTTGGAATGACGCTGCTCTCTGTCCCAAATTTAAAAAGGGTCTCTCGGCAGAGAAAAGGACGTCCAGCAGCCAGGTCTCCCTTCGTGTTTGGTGAGCTCACCCATCTTGCCTCCATAGATGTTTTTTTTTGGGAAACACACGGGAGTCCGTCAGGAGCGGGATTTTGGCCAACCCCGTGCCTCCCTCATCGGGGCCCCTGAGTTCCAGAGTTCCGAACCTCTCGCCTTTTCACTGAAGAGCCCTGCAAGGGTTGGGCACCCTGTGGGGTCCGAATACCCGTCGCAGGGTGGAGAATCTTTGTTACTGCCCACCCGGGACCTTTTCCGCAGGATTGCCGCAGGCCCTCAAGGGTCGGGAAACCCCCCACCTAGGGGCTGTGGAGAGGCGCCCTAGGTGCCGCCCCCTCCCCACGACTGATGTTGCCTGTGGAGGTAACGACGGTGCTGGCCTGTTCTTGGGGTCTCGGCCTTTTTGGACCCCGGCTCCGCCGGGAATTTTTTCAGCCTCCGGGTATCTTTTAAAGTTTGCCGGGTGCCCTTTAGAAAAGCCGTGCTCATTTTGTCAGGGGGGAAAACCCCCAGCGACTCCTTCCATTTCCCTCACAGCCCCGTGACGCCCGGGGTTGGGGGTCCACACACGGAAAGGATTGCTTCCAGTCCCCCCCCGCGTTTCTTCGGCGATCCTTTTGGGGGCTCCCCGGCTGAAACGCCACGCCCTACACTTGATGGAAGAGGGCAAAGCCCTTTTTGGGGGACGGAATCCCAGGCCCTCTTTTTGGGTGGCACCACCCCCGGTGTCCCCCTCTCCTCCCCAGCGCTGTCAGTTTCTCAGGGTCTGCCAGCGGAGTACCAGGATTTTGGGAGAGTATTCTGGGAGAAGCGGGCTGAGAATTTACCGCCCTTGGTGTTGACTGTCCATTGACCCCTCCCCGGTCCCCAGCCCCCCACGGGGTAGGGTCTATCCTCTCTTGTGCCCGAGACCCAGGCTATGTCGGCCTATATACAGGAGAACTTGGGCGAAAGGTTTTATAGAAGTCCCCCTCACCCGCGGGGGCCCGGGTTCTTTTCGTTCAGAAAAAAAACGGTTCTTTCGTCCGTGCATTTGATTATAGAGGACTAACAAGATCACGGGGAAAAATCGCTACCCCCTACCCCTGTTTCGAGCTCTTCGACCGCCTCCGTGGAGCCAAATCTTCACCAAATTAGTTGCGAGGACCTATAACCCACAGGATTCGAGAGGGGGGAGAAAGGAAAAGCATTCAACACACGGGCGGGCATTTTGAATACGCGTGATGCCCCTTGGGCTTTTTCAATGCCCAGCTGTATTCCAGGAGTTCGTCAATGAAGTATTTGGGACTTGCTGTACACCAGGGGTCATTGGTACCGGATGAAAATTTTGATTTTTTTGCCCGACATACAGACCCTCGGGGGCAAGTTTCGCCCGGTTTGCGTCGTTTGCGGGACAAAACCAACTGTCGCTAAGCGGAGAAGGCCCCTTCCACCAGGCCCCGCCTTCCCCCCTGGGGTTCCCTAGTCTCCCACAAGGGGCCCTTTGATGGACCCAGCGAAAATCTTGCTTCCCGCAAATGGCCCCGACCTGCCGGCTCCGGGGGTTCAAACGGTTCTAGGATTTGCCTTATACCGGCCAAATTTATCCCCCCTTTTCTACGTTGGTGGCTCCCCGTGGCTCTACCAGGAAGAAAGCCAACCCAAATGTTGGTCTCCGCTGCGAAGAGGCTTCTCCCGTCTGAAAGGGTGCGTTTCTTGCACCTATCTTGGTCCGCCCGGATGCAGTGAGACCCTTCGGCCTTGTGGTGGATGCCTCGTCCGTGGGAGCAGGGGGTGTCCTACCCCGAAGGGCCCCCAAAAGGGAAGACCTCACAGCGGGTTTTTTCTAAAACCTTCTCTTCGGGAGGACGAAATTAGCCATTGGGGGATGGGAAATGTTGGGCCCTAAATTGGGCCCTTGGAGAGTGGCGCATCTGTTGGAGGGAGCCCGAATCCTTTGAGTCTTCACAGATCAAAAAAATTTCCCGTACCGCGAGGCTCACGCTTAAAACCCCGCCAGGCCCCGGGGGTCCTTTTTTTCTTGTTTTGATTTTTAAAATCCATTTCCCAGGGGGGGGAAAAAAAGTCAAGGCGGGCGCCCTCTCCCGTGTTCTGACGTTACCGGGGAGGAACCGGGGTCCCCCCATATCAAGCACCTAACACTGGTCCATGTGGCTCCTGTGGATTCCCTAGTGCCCTCCGGGAAACTTATGTCGTCCGCATCAGGGGGAGAATTCTGGGGTTGGGGGCATAGTTTCTTCTGGGCCGGGCCCCCCCGGAAAACGAAAATCCTTTTCCCTCATCTCCGACATTATTTGGGGGCCCCACTCTGTCCAAAATGTCAAGGACTTTTTTTCTCTCCTGTACCACTTTTTGCTCGAAACAAGGTTCCCCGCCTTGGCACGGCCTCCTAGTCCCCCTGCCGTTCCGGGGTTTATGGACACACTAGGCTGGCTTCATCACGGACCCTTCCTCCCCCCTCGGGGAACTCGGTCCTGGGGGGGTCCCCCTGACCTTTTTCGAAGATGTCCCCCCTTTTTTGCGCTGCCTGGTCTCCCTTTGCTCCCCAGTTTGGGGGTCATTTTTTTTTCACATCTTTCCCTGCATGGCTTACCATCCACATTGTCTCCGTCGAGGGGTCCAAATTTTTTCTAAAATTTTGGGTGCCCTTTCGTTCCCGCTTGCAAATTAACTGGGGCTTCTCTTCGATACCATCCCCAAAACCCAAAGGGCAGGTGGGAGAGTAAAACCGATCTTGGGGTATCTACGGCACTTTGTGTCCGGACCAGGACGATGGTCCGAACTGCTTCCTTGGGCCGAATTCCCTATAACCATCGGACCCGACTCTACTGGCCGTTCCCCCTTCCTGTGGTTTTTGGGCGTTAAACCCCCGCCCTCCCCTCCCCTTGGGCCCCAGCCTCCGAGGTTCCTGCCGTGGACAACCGGGTTTAGGAACGGGGTCATTTGGCGTGGACCCGCAAGCGTTACTCAAGGCATCCCCCCACATGAAGTCCCCAAAGGGCAAGGTAGAAGCCCCCCCCACACCCCCTGGAGATAAAGTGTGCTTTGGCCCAAAAACAAGCCCCCAAGGTCCCCCAGTTATAAAATTGGGTCCCCGGGTTTCCCGGGTCCGTTCGAGTGCTCGACAGTTGAATCCGGTTCCTATAAGCCTGCCTTCCTCCATCCCTCCGGATCCCCAATGCCCTTTTCCCTCTCCCTCCTTAAGCCTTGGTTTGAAACCCTTTTTCCCAGGGGGGCGCTGCCCCGTCTCCGGTCCAGATCCCCCGAGTTTTTTTAGGTAAAGGAATCTTGGACATGAAAAACCTCAGGGGGGAACGTTTCTTTCTGGAATTGAAGGGTTCGGCCCCGAAAAGAGGGTCCTGGGAACCCCGAGTCTAATATCCGAATAAAAACCTGCTCCCTAAGTTCCTTCCCGAAAAGAGGGGGGGGCCCAAGGGGGGGGGTTTTCTTAGCGGCGGGCCCCCGCTTCTCGGCCCCCCGGGGGCCCCGGGGGGCACCCGTGGTCCCCCTCCCGGGGGGCCTGCCGGGGGTGGGGGCTGCCGCTGGCCCGGGACAGCCGGGGGTCCCCCCCTGCTGGTAAATTACGGGCCGCGTTCCCGTCCCGGGCCCCCGTCTCCCGCGGCCAGGCTGCGGGGCCCGTTCCCTTGCGCGCGCGCGCGGTTCTGAAAATTTTAAAAGGGGCAGTGTCCCAATAATTGGTTTTTCGCCTACGCCTCCCCCATTTAAGGGTCCGTCTGCAGTCATTCCTCGCTGGGTCTTGTTTCCCCCAGCAAAGGAAAAGCGTTCCCGAATCATATTTTCCCACCGTGTACCGCCCTTTGCTCGTTTTTTTTACCCGAACCTCTGCCGCCTGCCCTGACCCTTTCCCGCCTGTTAGCCCGAACCTTGCCCCCTGCCTGACATTCTGCCTGCCCAGACTATTTCTCGGGGTAAGACTCTGTACCTCGCTGCCCTCAGCCCACCCCAAGAAGTCAGCAGGGGGGGGCGACCGGTTGCCTCACGCCGCAGAAGTCATCCCGTTTGCGGCGGGGTCTGGTGAAAACCGGGGGCTACTTAGTTCCCCTTCCCTGGGTGGCTTACTATCATCGCTTGCGGTGGTCCAGTGGATCCACTACTCAGCCGTTACAGCAAAATCTGCTCATGAAAGCCAAATAAATGGTGGTCCTTCTCTTATTAGCCCTGAGGGTGCCCATATATCAGTTTTGATCCACATGTATGGCATTGCTGCACTGGGAGATCTTACATAATAATTTAAGAGGTGTGTGTCCTCAGTGGTTCAAGATGGGCACAATATATTAAGCACTGAAGTGTCATATCTGTGAAAAAACTTCAATCAAAGGCTTCAAATGCTTGTCGTGTTCTTTTACTCCTGAGTCATATTGTCTGCCCACTTATATATATTGAGCAGCACAAGACAGAAGAGTGTACATAAGGGAAGTGCATGTCTAACAGTCCAGAACCAAGGTCTGATTAACAATCCAAAAACAAATAGATGTGTGGTTGTTTATTGTCCCAAGACTTGAGAAAGGCTCTGTTCAAAGCTGCAACATTGCTGTAGGGTCAATAAACAACCACTTTTTCCAGATGTGATCTCTCTAGAATCTTTACAGCAGGGTGAAAATCTTCCTTTTTCTCCTGGTTATACGTCTGCCAATCCCTCCAAGCATTAGCGCCCGGGTCAAGGTTTACCAAATGCACTGTTAGAAGTCAGGACCTCCGACATCCTTCTTTTCTGAAGTCCTGACTGAAACAAAACTGCTAATATGATACATAGACAGAGGATTCATTCTTCTGAAGTGCATTTTTTTTATTTTTGGAATCATTTAATTGCAGTTTTCATTGATTAGACCATTTATCCCCTAAACTAAATCATTCTTCATCTTATCAATGCCACCAGGGATATCAACCCTATTACTGTACATACTATTGAAAAACTTACCCACCAACCTTCTTCTATTGTATAGAGTAGGACCCATAACAGATCCTTATAGTCACCACTTGTCATTAGTCTCTTCATAATGCACTACACAAAGTATAATACCCTGATCGCTATATCATGTGTCACGTTCCATGTCCGGACCGCGGATGTGCCCATGCCTTTGCTGAGGCTCCTGCTGCTGACCTGCCGCTCAGCCCAACGTTTACTCATCTCTTCACGCTCCTGTTACGGTCTCGCCTAAAGAGACAGTACTTCATTACCTGGCCACTGACTTTTCATCACCTGGGACTTAAGGAACTTCCTATCTGTGTCGTGGGTCAGTTTGTTGATGTTTGGTGATGTTGCCACATTGATCCTAACCTCTGCTTGCTGTACCTGTTACCTGTGTTTACTGATGTCCCATTTGCAGTGTTTCTGTACTGCTGTTACCTGCCATTATGCTAGCCCATTACCTGTACTTCTATTACCTGATAGTATGCCAGTTACCGCTACTACCTACAGTTGCACCTGCCTGTTTTTGCTGTCCTCTGTCTGATACTTTGGCTGTCATCGTGAGTAGCCATGCTAGAGATAGCAACCTGGAGGTTTCCCCTCCCCTCCCTCTCGTAGCTAAGTCTTTCTGGTCTTTCGGCAGGCTCCACTGCAGACCGGGAGTCCATGAGACTCCATTCCCTGGTGTGGTCCGCATCTGTACCTTCGCTCGCAGTGACCCATAGGATCCACATATACCCAGCTTCAACCATTACACCTGTAGCCAACTGCAAATCCATTGAACTCTTTAGGGATTAAGTTCAAATTTTTAAAAAGGGAAACCCCTTTTAATCTCTTTATGGGGAAAACCAAAAACCAAGGGCTTTTCGGGAAATCCCTGGTAGTGATATCCTTTAAACCACTTCAAAAAGTCAAAGAAAAAAAACATTGATTTTTAAGGTTTTTTTTACAACCCCCTTTTAAAGCCATGCTATTTTCATTTTTAAAAAAGTTAACACTTTTAGAAAAACCGGGTTTCCATTCTCTTTAGGAGAATTTCGATTATTTTTACAATGAACACATATAATATAGCATAGCTGCCTTTATGGTATGTTTGCTTTTGAGTATGGGCAGCATGACCCCATGTCTCCTTCTGCCTCTTGTCTTCTTTCAATAACCTCTTCCCTCGGCCTATCTCAGTTTACAGACTCTCCCACCCACAAGGATGGGAACTCTCTTGATCTGGTTTTCTGCAACCGTTCCTCAATCTCTAATTTTTAAAAATTTTTCCCCTTATACTCTCTTGATCACAACCTTATCTCCTTAAACAAATTGCTAATTCTCCCCCTTTTCTCCAGACAAAACCTGCCCGTCACCCCATTCAGAAATCCCCTAAATTAAAAAAACCCCCCCCCAAGGAAAACCTTCCCAGACACCAAAATTTTTCCCCTAAAATTTTGCCCAACCCTCCCTTTTCCTGTCGGGGACCTGGCTGAAAAAACATTAAAAATGAAACTCTTAAAAAACCACCCTGGATAATTGGCACCCTCACACCCCGACCCCCCAAAATTTTCAGACCCCGGAAGCCTTGGGACCCGCCTCAGCCCCTCGCCTTCTGCAGCGCTGTTCCAGGTGTGCTGGAAAATTTTTGGGGGAGAAAGTCGAAGCTCCCCTGCAACTTTCTCCCTATAAATAAATGTCGGGATTTAAAACCCCTTCCTCCCTTCACGCCCCAAAACAAAAATTTTTCACCCCCCCCGTTCAACCTTACACAAAAAAGCCCAAAAACGCCTGTTTAAACCCCTTTTCACCCCCAAACTCCCCCCTTTAAAAAAAATCTTTGGCCCCATTTTACGGACCTTTTTGTGCTGAAGCCCTGGCCCACTCATTTTCAACGAAAAAAATTGACAGAATCCCGGCAAAACATCTCTCTAAAACCCCCCAGCACACCCATCTGGTCCCTCCCCACAAAACCCCCCAACTTACTTTTCAGCTCTTGACCCAACGACAGAAGAAGAAGGTCCCATCCTTCTCTTGTCGGGCCCCGCCCCCCCAACCCCTGCCTATTCCCCCCAATTCCCCCCCCACCTTATCCTTTTCCATTTCCCCCAGCGGGTCCTCTCTCACAAAATCAACCCGTAACCCCTCTCTCTCCACGGGGTTTTTTTCCATCTTCCTTTAAAAACACGCTTTTATTAATCCTTTATGAAAAAGCCCTTTTGGGCCCCCAAATTCCTCCCTTTCCCAAACTACCGAAACACCTCAAAACCCTGCCCTTCATCTTTAAACCCGGGAACCCTTGGTTTTCCTAAACTCCCTAACCCGGGCATCCCCTTTTGCTAACTCTCTTTCTCGATCCTTTTCCCAACCCCGGTTTTTCTGTCCCTAAAACCCACGGAAACTGCTCAAAACAAAAGTCCCCAAATTATCCCCTCACTCCCTAAATCTCGGGGCAACTACTGTTGTTTTTCTTCTGGATCTCTCTGCACCGTTTGACACTGTGGGTTTCCCCTTTCTCCTCAGCATGCCGGCCCCAAATTTACCTCCAGGACACCCGCTTCCCCGCTTGGTTCTCAAACCTACCTTTCTGACCCCCTCCTTCAGTGTCTCCCTTTGCAGGGTCTACCCCCCTCTCCTCTTTCCCCTTTTCCCGTCAGGGTTTCCCCAGGGATCCATTCTCGGGCCTTCCCCTTTTTTTATCTACACAGTCCCCCTTTTGGGCAAAAAATCAACAGATTTGGCTTCCAGTAAACCCTCTCCCATGCGGAGGAAAACTCAACTATATCCTCTCCCGGGGCATCACTTCCCCCCCCTGCTACAAAACACGAATGACTGGGCTGTCCGCTGTCTCCCGACTCATGTCCTCTCTCATCTCAAAATAAACCCCACTAAAAAAATGAACTTTTAGTCAACCCACCATCTATAAAAAAACCTTACCCTGCCATTTCTGTTCAGTGTGTGGCCAAACCAAAATAACTCCTAGGCCCGCAGGGGCCCCCCCCTGGGGGGTTTTACTAGATTTTAATCTGTCCTTTTACCCCCTTACAGTCCCCCCCGGGGGTTCCCGCACCTGTCACCGGGCCCCCAAAAACATCTCCCCCCCGGGAAACCGTCCTTTTCTCACTGTGAAAAAAAACTCAAACCTTTATTGTTGCTCTTGTTTATTTTTCGGGCTTGACTACTGTAAATCCTTTCTTATTGGTCTCCCCCTGTGGGAAAAATCTCCCCTCCCAGTCTGTCCTGAATGGGAGCAGCCAGGGTTTTGGGCTTTCTTTTCCCCCCCCCGCTACACTGAACTCTTACCCTGTGGGCAAATCACTGCACGGTTGCCCCCTTCAGTAAAGGATACAAAGTATAAACTCATCCCCACCAAAACCCCAAAAAACTTCCCAAATTTCTGCACCCCCCTACCCTTTTACCCCCCTAAACTTGTTACCACCCTACCCACTTTTCTCCGGCCCCTGCAAGATTTCAAAATTACATTCTCCCAATTTATCCGAAAACCCCCTATTCAGCTTCAAGACTTCACACGTTGGCACCCAGTTCTCTGGAAATTCTACCCGGGCGCGATCAGGCACAAATCAGAAAATCTCATTGCTTTTAAGAGGCAACCCGAGAACACTTTTTTTCACTGTGGCCTACCAAAAATCCCTAAGGGTTACCCCCCTCACCCACCCAAAGGCAATTAATTTTTTCCCGGCCAAAATAAAAATGTATAAAGGTGTTTCTGTTTGGGAAAACGAATTCCAATTTTCCCAACATTAAAAACAACCCCCTTTTTTATTTCAAATGGGCCTTTGGGGTTTTTTGGAAATTTACCCTTGCTTCCCGAACAAAACCCCAAATTTGATTGTAAGCCCCTTGCGAGCAGGGGGCCCCCTTACCTTGTGTCTCATCTGTAAGAAACCTTTTTTATTGGGGCAAAAGTATGTTTTTTTTTTTTGTCTGCACCTACACCCTCCAAATTGTAAAGTGCTGTGGAATATGTTGGTGCTTTATAAATAAAGATTATTATTATTATTATTATGATGGCCTAACATTTTGCACTGTTGCCTTGCAGCACTAGAGTCCTGGATTTTAATGCAGTCAAGGGCAACATCGGCACAGTGTTCAGATTTCCTTTTTGTGTTACTTTTCTCCAACACTCCAAATGACATTCTGATAGGCATATATTGTGGGCTGCCACACAAGCTATGCCACTTTGGCTTATAGATGGTTGTTAAAAATCATTGAACAGAACCTAAGAGCAAAACTACCACCATAAATGAAATGTAAAAAATTTAAATTAGAAGTTCAGGAACCTGACTCTTGTCTAGTCAGGTCGATCCATCTGGAAATTATAGAAAGAAGCATGTTGATCAATGGAGTAGCCATGTTTAGGTACAAAAGGACATGACAATTACAAGGATACACAGATTAAAGTAACGACAGGCTTACAGCTATTTCTTGTCAAAGTTGTGTTTGTTTCTCCAAAGTGTTACATGTTTGACCATTTGGCTCCTGCGCAGCATGAATAATAAGGCGTTTGCAGACCCATGGAAGTAACAACTTGATGACATTTATACAGACATAGGAAATATCTTGTTCATTTCCCTGACATAAATTGGACAGTGTTCCTACTGTTTGTGAAGAAAACAAGTTTATATAGTTTTATCTTGTCTGTAAAATGTTTTCCGTTCTCTGCAATCAATTTTTTTTTTGCTTTACCTTCTTAACAATGTTCTAATTTACAATTAAAGAGAAAATTATTTTTGTACAGAAGTTCCTTTGTTAAAGTTAAAGAATTAACAGGAAATTTGTTTCATTTTATAATAGCAGGGCCCGACTTAAAAATAGCACACTGTGCAAAATTTCTTTTGGCACCCCAATAAGAAGACCAACTGATATATGATGAAATTTCACTTTAGTCCTTCAGCCGGTTGTAAAATAACTGGTTCTCTCACCGTTCAAATGAACAAAACTTAGATCACCATAGAATTCTGTAGTGATCTGAGCTTGGCTTCATGGAACTATTGGAGGTCCAAATGTTTTGGGTACTAATATGGACACTAGAAACACTCATATTACAACCATATGAAGTTGCAAAAATCTTTTGGACAAAGTTATTTTATCCATATCAAAATCATTCCTGTTCATGGCAGGCCACATTTTTTTTCTTTTTAGTACACCCTAGTCAGAAAATTTTTGTTATTCAAATCTCTCTCTCTCAGGAGGCAAGGTGCAAGAGTCATGTGCAACATGTGCAGTCATATACAGTAGCTGTAGGGGAGGCCCCAAGAATACACTCCACAAGTGGGCCCCAAGAATTAACTCCACTGGTGGTTCCCAAGAATCGACTCCACAGGTGTCTCCTAAGAATCAACTCCACAGGTGTGCCCTAAGAATTAACTCCACTGGTGGTCAAGAATCAACTCTACAGATGGGCCCCAAGAATAAACTCCACTGGTGGGCCCCCAAGAATTACTCCACTGGTGGGCCCCAAACATGCTAGTCTGACAATGGATGTATGGGCAAGCAGAATAGCACACAGCAGCACAGAAGAGCAGAAAGTCAGTGAGTAAATCCTAAATTTGCCCACCACTATTTCTGACAGTCAGTCCCCTGCAGGTAGCTTTATATCTGGAAAGAATTAAGTCACACACATTGCATACCCTCTAATTCTGGCCCTGTATAGTAGATGTGGACAGAAAAAATGAGACTATGCCGATGAAACATTTTGGAAAGGGGAATAGCCATCAAGAAGACTTATTTTTTCACATTGGGAGGTGTACGTTATTTGCAGCTCTAAGCTTTTCCACCGCGCTATGTAGTGGCACTAGAAAAAACTGCCAAGGTAGCACCGATACAAATCCACACACCTATAAAAATAGCACTTGCGTTCTCATTTAGCAACAATTCATATTGCAACCTTCTAAGGGGACATACACTCCTGCTGGCTGTTAGCTATATCTTTGTAGTTGTGTGTTTATGCAGTCCTACCTTATTCTGCTCTCCCTTGCAACAGTGTGAGCATGTACAGGCGGTCCGGCCGGTAGCATCCTTGTCACTCGCTGGCAAAACTAGCGGTGACCTCACCTTCACTACTTCACCCGTACATACTCACACTGGTGCAAGGGAGAGCAGAATAAGGTAGGACTGCATAAACACACAACTACAAAGATATAGCTAACAGCCAGTAGAAGTATACGTCCACTTAGAAGGTTTCAGTATGGATTCTTGCTAAATGAGAACTTAAGTTTTTGTATAGCCAAATTGGTACTATTTTTATAGGTATATGGATTTATATTGGTGCTACTTTGGCAGTTTTTTCTAGTGCCAATATATAGCATTTTGGTATACCTATTAGTGTGTTTGTTTCTTATCTATTTAAGGGTTTTTGGCAGAGTTACCCTTATTACCCTGCTGCAGTGATTGGTGTGAATACAGTGTATATATATATACATATATAAGCTCTAAGGTTTTACATTATCAATCAATACATGGGTTGATCATATAAGGGTAAGTCGGGAATGTTTTTGATCCAGATCACCCCACAATCCATGCTAATTCCATAACTATCATCCTGCAGTCATGCGGATTTTGTGGATTTTGCAAGACCCATTCTCTTATATTATATTGTAATTTGCTGCAGATCTGTCTGAGTCTGACCTGTGTTGTTATGTCTTTATCCATCCTTCCACATGCATTTTGAAAATTCCTATTTTTCTTTTCATTGCTAACAGAGTGGGTAGGCTCTTCCTGGTGTAATGCTAATGCTGCCAATCAGATATCTCATCACCTACACACCCATACCTCTATTAGGAGACAGAGGGAGATAGGATTGGTGTCAGTGTGATACTGCTTTCTTTGAAATGTTTTAGAAAGAACACATGGAGCCCAAACCACACTCATTAAAATGTGTGTATTTGAGATCCGTGCTTGAAAGCTCTTTTTCGACTCTTCATGTACATTGGAATCTAAATATCAGTTACAAATAGCACAGATGTCAAGGTGCATGATTCCTGCTAGTTTACTTTGCAATTATTGGCTGACACCATGTCATTGTTCTAAAAATAAAGTTGGAAAAAAAATCTGTTTGTTTGGCAAGAACAAATTTTATCAAGAAGGTGACATTGAGGAAATTCTAACATTAATGCCTAAAGCAGAGCACAAATTAAACTTTCTATCAATAAAAACTGCTGTCTGGATTAACCCTTAACACCAATACCCTGCAGCATAATCATTACTTATCCAGGGATAGCAGAAAAAAGTGTGCACAGAAATCACTGCATATTGCGATTGCACATTCTAAAGCTTACTTATTTTTTGCAGAAATGCTACAAGTTTCCACAGTGCATTTCATGGGAAATATGAAGCAAAAATTATAACTAAATCTGCATGTAGCCTGTGGTAACTGATAGCATTACAGATTTGAGTAGCATTCGCCACAGCACTGAATTTAATGTTTTGGTATAGAAGGCTGGACAAAGAAATGAATAGTCATTTAAAGGAGACGTGTGTCAACTCCTGACGTGTTTGCTTTGGTAATTCTTGTATTTTCTGTGAAATAGCAATTCTGGAGCTGGAGTTATGGAACTCTGTGCTGTGTCAGTTCTCTATTATTTCTTCTACAAATTTATTACTACGGGTATGTTCACACGATGTACTGCGGCGCGTACAGTACGCACCACAGTACATCGTGTGTTTCAGGAGCTTGCGCATTATAATACGCGTGTACTCCCTTGGTGCGGGAAGGCCGGCATCTCGTCGGCCCCATAGACTTGCATTACTCGTGGCGCGTACTCGGCGCAAAAAAATTGATATGTCACTTATCTCCCCGCACGTACAATACGATCGTATTATACCAGCGGAGAGAGGAGGCGTAATCTATAGTTCTCTATGAGAGCTATGGATTACCATAACTATGGGACGCATTTCCCCACATATTAAGCACATTTTGCAGCGTATTCGCCACCCCAAAATAAGCCGTGTGAACTTACCCTAAATCTGACAACTGGGTGTTGCCATCCCATTTGGAAAAGGAGTGAGTCTCTGCACACACTCACTCTGTTAGCACTCATTGGACAATGTCAAACTGTGCAGGGATAGAAAAAAAATAGGTTGCACTCCAGAACTTGACTTTCTCAATTTTTTTTATTCCAAAATGACAATATTTAAAAGCTGACTTTATGAGTAACGATCCATATCTGTACATATTTAGGGACACACCTCCAAATAGTAACACCCAGCTGACAGACTGGTAATGAATTTACAGGATAAATAACAGGGAAATCAGATAACGTACATATTTAAGGAAATATAGACCAGAATTGGTATTTTGTGAGGAATACAAGTATTTAGTAAAACAGCCATGTCTGGAATTGCCACGGTTCCTGTTTAATGGTTGCTGTAATTATTGGCCATGCTGCAGTAAGGGTGGAGTTGAGAGAAACATTATTTGCCTGGAGGTCTCTTTTTTCCAGAATTACTGAAAGGAAATAGAATTTACGGTCTTTTTCACTGCTTAGTATTGCGGACTTCTAAACACTCAAACAGGATAGCTTTGTCTTCCAGCATTGCCTCATCTAAAATTTAAACTTAATATAAACCATTGATATAAATCATATGTTACTGGATTGTCATAGTACCCCGTTAAACTCATTCTCACCAACTGCACTGTCCAGATAGATATATTTCTAATAACACAATTTTAATTTACTGCAAGTAGGATGAGCCATTGTAATGTGCACATTTATATGGAATTGTAATTTTGTGGTCTACTGTTTTAAATAATGCAGAAGTGATTATGACTTACCATGCTTGATTGATTGGTACAAAGCATAGGTCATTGTCATCATGGATGTGTGATAATTTGGAGACTTGTTAAAAAGAGAGACATCATTTAGAGCCCTGTAACAAAACGAGCTAAATCAAATAAGATGCAGCATTTGCAAGGAATAATTAGGAATGTATCTTTTGAACTTTCAAAAAGGTTGCTCATGAGTGAACAATGAAAAGCAAGCATTTGTAAAGTGGCTACATGGTGAGCTAAACTGAAGTAACTAGATTATTCAAGGTATACAAAATAGTACTATACTTAAAATATTCGTATTGTCACTGTATAAAAAGAAAAGACAAAGGATGCAAATAAATGCTAAATTACTGTAATTAAAAAGTGTTTTCTGAAACCAGTGTCTTCGTTTAAGCATGGATTAAAAAAAAAATATATAGATATTTTTTAAAAAGTAACATTTTTGGTGAGTAGTGGCTTATATACATACACAGAAAGTAATAGGGCCACATTTATGAAACCGGTCTAGGTCTAAGAATTTTTTTGCTGCCCATAGTAACCAATCAGAGATTTGATTGATTGCTATGGGCAACAAAGAAAGTCTTAGACCCTAGACAGTTTTCGTACATGTCCCCCATAATGTGTATATGATGTATGACATATTTACAAAACCAATGGCTGACAATTAGGGACACATGTATGAAAACTGTCTAGGTCTAAAACTCACTTTGTTGCCCATAGTAACCAAATAGAGCGCCCCTTTCATTTCATATAGTGCTCTGGAAAAATGAGAGGGGAGCTCTGATTGGTTTCTATGGGCACAAAGTGAGTTTTAGACCTAGACAGTTTTCATAAATGTGGTCCTTAGAGATATATGCAAAACTGCGACTACGTACTTATGAATAATGAACCTTATATCCATATATACATACACCAGATTTATCACAGTGGCTCATGCTGCTTGATAAATTGGTGCAGCTTTAGAATTGTATTACTTTTATACCAGTTTATGGGGCTTTCTTTCTATACCAGAATTGTGGGACACTTTTGGTGCAGATTTTGGCACAGCGTATCACATTGTAGCCATACCCAATTTCGCATGAGAGCACATAAGGGCACCCACTCTTTTGAAAACCATGCCCACCTGTCAGCAGTGTGCAGAAACTATCCTTAAACTATAATAAATGTGTCACGGACATGCTGCACCAAAATTGTGCTCCCTTTTGGCACATTTAAAGAAACTTTTGTTGTGCAACCACATTAGTAAATGAGGGCCACGGAGCATCAATATCTCCTGACAGAGTATTGTGAAAGCATGTTGTTCTCAAAGCTGGCCATCTTACATCCACAGTAGCAAATCAGTATATGTTGAGCCAAGAGTAAAAGTAAGAAAATAAACACCAGCAGCATATATTTTATACTGAGTAAATTCGATGTGTGACTATGCTAACAGTCTCAGATATAAAGCCGCCAATATATTCAATTCCTTTTAGCTTGAGCAACCAACCGATCAAAATATAGGATACCTCCTATCCCATTCGACAAATCTTCAAAAAAGTTCTAGATCGGCAATATTGAATTTATCCCTTTTATCATGTTCAATATTAAATATTGAATTTATACCTTTTTTATTCAATTATCTTGTGCATATATTTAACCACTTATTCATAAGTTAAAATGTCCACATATTTGTAATAGAAATGTGGTATACTCAAGTGTTCGTTGTGGCTCAGCTTAGCTGTTCACATGTTAGTCCATAGTTGCTCCCACATCAGGGTAGACAGGAGATGCCAGAAACTGAGCAGAACAGAATGCACACCATGCGGCGTTTTGGGGAACTCTTCTCCCCTTGCTTGAGAAAGGGGAGGAGAGTTCCCTGAAATGTCGCACAGTGTGCGATCTGTCCCGCCGAGTTTTTGCCGTCTCCTGCATACCCCTATGTGGGAGCAACTATGGACTAACAAGTAAAAAGGATAAATTCAATATTGCCGATCTAGAACTTTTTTGAAGATGTGACTATGCTAACAGGCCATATTGCTTCTCATTGAAGAGATAAATGGAAAAAAATTATGAAAACAAATTCTTCTTCAAGAGGAAGAAACACATAGAAGAGAGAATACTCTTTCTGTAAGAAAAATCTCATAGCAAGAGTATCTCAAGTTAAGAGTCACTCCTCTGCAGACAGTTGTTTGATGACTCATGTCATTTTGATTGACTCTTTGGGAACTATGGAATGGCTAGTATGAGAGTGTTTGTCCTCTTTTAGGCAAGTTAATTTACGTACTGGCAGCAGTTGGAAGTCACAGAAAATGTGAAATTTTCCATTCTGCCCGGCTGTACTTCTAGAGAATTTCTGAACAAAATACACAAGGTGCTTAGTATTTGTACACACCTTAGGATATTTTTTCAAACAGGGCTCTGGTCCGTACCAGCTTCCTACACTGTGTATACAGTACTGTGTCATTTGATAGTATGCTGTGTAGTCTGTAGTATCATCAGTCTATTTAGTCTCTTCCCCCTTTAGAACAGCAGTCTGACTGTGTATCTGGACCCCCGATATGCCAAGATTCTGGGTGTGGGTTCTAGATATAACAGAAGTCTGGATATATATTGTATAGTCTAGACCTCCACTTAAAACACAGGCTGTGTATTCCAGATATTGCCCTAAAACAGCGGTCCAAGCATGTGATGTGGATTGCCCCTATAACAGGAGTCTGGATGTTTGTTATACACAGCAAGCGTAGAGTGTTGTTATTTAGATTATCATTTTCAGTTTAAAACATCTGTAATTTGTCATTTTCTTCTTTAACAGTGACATTTCCAATGTCAGGTTCTAAATTGTTTTACCAACATGTACAATCTACAGATGACATCACAACTCTCCAAATGAGACATCCAGTCCAGGATATATTATGTACTTCAGCAATTTAATATTAATAAAACACTCGCTGGGATTATAAAGGAAAGGTAGCATTGATAAATCATCTAAAGATGGTATTTTTGACACATAGTTCAATAACAGGCTAATATTTATTTGACTGGGGCATTTCATAAACATTGTCCACATGGATATATTTTATTCTGTACAGTTTATCAGTTGTCTGTTCCCTGACCTCCTTCCAAACCAACCAAATATGTCTGACTTCTGTAACAGAAACTCTCCTGTCTGCACTATATATCATGCATGCACTATTTAGACTTTGGCAGATTGGTAGCTGTGATTTAGCCCATGAATTCATTGACAAGCAAAGGCACCATGGCGAGTTTAAAGATGCCTGTCAAAGAAGCATTTTAGGGGGGGACAGATGTAGTTTACCCTTACTGTGCAGATATAGTCAAATACAGATGCTTTCATTTTAGAAAGCCTAACAAAATACAACTACAGTAAACCATTCAATGAGCAAATAGTGTCATGACTTTGTAGATTGCCAGTTACTTAGAATGTGATGTTATTGCTTTCATGAATTTATTAGTCACTGCTAGAGATGTGTGATTAATTGAAAATCCAATTTTCTGTCAATCCATTGAACTGGGCTGTGAAATGTTTATCATGCATGTTTGTTGAAACATAATCTGTTTGGTACCACAGATTCATATTAGTATTGGGAACTAATAAATGATATCTAATATTGGTAGAAAAATATGCAATCACTAAACTGCTGTTAGACGGTCAGCACTTCCTTAGAAGTTATTGAACAGCAAGCAGTAATACCTACCCAAATGCGTATTAAACAATATTCTATTCGGTTTTCATTAAGTTCAATGTAAAATATGTATCGTTGTTCAGGTGAAACGTATTTTAGATACATTATTGGATTGCATTTTACAGATCCGTACAAAGAAGTGACACGTCATTTCTTGAACTGTTTTACGCATTTAAAGGGGTTGCCTCACTACAAGGATTGCTTTTTATGTTAAAGATCTTGCAAAAACAAGCCACTTTGCAATATATGTCCATTAACAGCATGCTACCTATTCCTAGATATCCCCTCTTGTATGGGCTGCATCAGCTCCTCAGGTCGCTATAGCTACAGATCTTTTGATCTCTCCTAATAGGCTGCCGGCACTGGTTGCTATAGCTACAGACCTGGCTTCTACTGCAGCCTAGTTGAAGCCAGTAAACATGCCCCTGAATTCAAAGTGAAACCAAGAGAACAGGACTGAGGTAAGATGAATCAATGTAGTGAGACAGCCCTTTTAAAAGCCAATAGAAACAATATGGTATGTTTTTGCAGACCAGAAATTGTATCCAAATACGTACCACACTGTATGCTACATATTTGGATACGTTGTACGCAATACATTTTACGTATTGTAAAAACGTATTCAACACGGTATGTGAACAAACTCACTGGTTGAACAAAGGAGGCATCTTGCCATTATCTTGGACAGTCCAGGGGACACTTAGCTCTGCAGATCACCATCCTTTTGTAAAACAGATTATCGCACACCAAAATATGTCACACTGACAACAAGGTAAATTTCAAACAGACCTCAGACAGCTTGATTCTCAAGCACATGACAACGGGTCAGTATACAAACCCAAAAACAATATAAATTCTAGGTCGCCTGGCCACTAAAGGGCCATTCACACTGCATTTTTTAAGTGTTATGCTTGGATACATTTTGGAGTACAAACGTAAACCACAACAAATGTACACAAACCCATGCATTTCTATGTATACGTCCCAGTTATTTAAAACGTTAACATGGTATTTGTTTTTAAATATTTAAATCTGTTTATGTATTAAGAAAATGTTTTGTTGTTTAAACATTTTTACACTTTGTTAATAAAATCATATAATGTAAATAAAAAGAAATGTAAAAAAAAAAGTATGTGTTAAACGTATGCAAATGTATGCATTTATTATAGACTTTAATGTTAAAAACGTATGCTTTTTATTGCGGAATACAAAAGTGTGGTAGGTCACGCTTTTGTATGTGTATCAGAAACAGTATCCAAGCGCAAGTTATGTCAAAGGAGTCAAAAGTAGGCACTTTTGACTCTACGATTCATAAAATGATATACTCCAGCTTGCTTAGTAGTAGCATTAAGCAGATGATCCGCAGCTTATACTTTTAAAATACAATTTTTTATTAATATTCCATTAAAAATGTGATAATACAGGGTAGGAGAGTTGTAATACAGCACCAGTGCTACAGATTGCACGACGCTTTTCGACTAATACATAGTCTTAATCACAATGATTAAGACTTTGTATTAGTCGAAACGCGTCGTGCAATCTGTAGCACTGGTGCTGTATTACAACTCTCCTACCCTGTATCATCACATTTTTAATGGAATATTAATAATTTTTTTTATTTTAAAAGTATAAGCTGCGGATCATCTGCTTAATGCTACTTCTAAGCAAGCTGGAGTATATCATTTTATGCCTGTTTCCTGCTGCTCTCCCGAGCTGAAGCTGACTGGGAGTCTCCGTGCTCTGCAAGCCGTTAAACAAGGTACTATTAATCTCATATATCAGTGAGCTGACAAGTGACTGTTTTCACATGCGCTTTGATTCTACGATTCAACCATTGTACTCAATGATTACATCAAACTATGCGTTTGGATACTGTACACTCACTATACACTTTCACGACAGCAGCACATTAATAGTTCACAGGCTGCACAGTTTCTGAATTACAGGCAGGCCCCAGGTTACGAATGGACTAGGGACTGTATCTTTGTTCTTAAGTTGAATTTGTATGTAAGTCGGAACAGGTTTATTTATTATGTAACTCCAGCACAAAAGGTTTTTTCTTTAGTTTTGGATAGTGCAGGGAAGGATTTTTACATTTGTTTAGCTGCCTGTGCTCCTGTTGAGAAGATTTTACCTCATGTGCTGCAATGGCATGCTGAAACTTGTCATCCCCCTGCTACTATCTGCTGTGGAACGTGTAACTACAAGTGCCATCATCCCCCATAAGTCTCTGTTTGTAACTAGGGGACAGGTGTAAGTTGGAACGGTGTAAGTCAGGGACTGCCTGTACTGCCACTTTTGGCCTAAAAGCCAGTAATTTTCCCTTTTTGTAACGCTGATAAATTGTCCCCTTTACCCATGACAGCTACAGGCATATGAGTACAGACAGGCTTTCACATGACTACCTTCATAGTCTATAAACTGCTGATCCTGGAATTAGGAACTGGTCATAATAATATGATTCAACTGTGTTCATGCAGCTGTATATTTTTTTATTGATGGATTCATTTAAGGGTTATATAGTTGCTTTCCGTTATGTGTTTTTGTTTTTTGTGATTGTCAGATCACCGATTTGCAACAGTTTTTGTGTTTTTCAAATTTAACTACATAATAATGTTTGTTAACAAACAAACATAATGCCAAGAAATCATTGTATAATGTAAATTGAGATTGAACCTGGGATTAGGATCACAATTTTTTTGCTGTGAAACTGTTCAAAGCTGATTGAAAAAACTGTTAAAAACATGGCATCAGTCCGTGCAAGTTTTTCAATCCATCACCCACTGAACATGATGTAAAATCTGATTGTGACAGCTGAAAATGACCTTTGCTTACTCATGCACTTTTACTTGAGACTGAGCCCTGCAGAGATAGGAACCATCCACAGATCAATGATTTTTTGACAAAAAGATTTAGTATAGCAAAATCATTTGTGTAAACGTCAATTCCTGCTTTTGTTTGTTGTCTGTCTTTTAAAAAAAAAATAAAATAATGGCAGCATCAAAATTTTGAATAGAGTTAGGTAAATTTTGCTCGAGGTTATGCTTAATAAAAGTGTTCTACAATGTAGTAGTGGCACAGCATAGGTTTAACATCAAAATTTCTTGTGCACTCTTTGGTGTAAGTGATCGTGAGAAACTCAAGGAAACAACATTAGTACGAAGCATTGTGTTTACTTCATTTTAAGTTCATGTCTACTTCAGAAAAATAAAAAATCTTAGAAAATGTTTATAATTTGGACTCATCTGCAGAAAAAGTGGATTGATTCTAGTCTTAAAGAAAGCAGATTGGGAAGAGTGCCAAACAACAGCAATTAGTATTAATAGGATGCCAGAAAACATACATAATAATACTCAAATTCTATCATAAGAGATAAGCACTGTAAAATAACTAAATGTAAAAGAACATGGTAATGCTTCAGTGCTGTTATGAAGGAACATCAATTTTTCCATAATGGTAAGCAATAAAAAGCATTGTACTGAAAATTATGTTTTTTTTTCTATTCAGGGATTACAAGGACAGGTTGGACCCCCTGGCCAAAAAGGAGATAAGGTAAAATTTTATATAATACATAGTAAATTGACAAGATGCAATGTTTGTTCTTCTTTTGCTATTGTTACAAATGTCTAGTAATTGTGCTTAGCTTATTTGTTAATGTGATGCTTTTTCTGGCAGCACTTTACTCCACGGGTGGCTCTGTTCAAGTCTATAAAGTCACTCTGTAAATCACTGTAGAATTAAAACACTATGCCGACACAGCTGTTTCCAACGTCAGTGTTTTTCACCACACTTTTCCTTATTGCCATTTTGTATAGTTTGTATATTTCATTTTTTTATTTAATTATTTTAAGTGATTATATCTTGAAATTTTGTGTCCCCACTTTCGTAAGAAAGTAATAGAGTTGTTGTAAAAATACCTTGAAATTCTATCAAGTGCTCAGAATTTAGACTTCATTAATATCCTGCATATAATCAACCTTGTGCGAACCTGTATGCATGCTTAACAAGATAAATGCAAAACCTAATGCTAACAAGTTTCCTTGCATCTTGGGAATTGACACCGTTTAACATTATTGTTCCATCTTATCATGTTTAATGTTTAAGACTTCAATTTCTTTCTAAGACACAAGTAGAACAAACCATTTGTTTACATATGTTTAAATGTGACTTTTATATACTATAGAACACAGTTTTACTTGCCCAAATACACTATTGTACAAGTTCCTACCAATATGTACTCAACTGTGTATGGCTGTTGTTGATCTGAATAGAAGAAGCATTCAGATCACCCACTGGTGGTAGCAAATGACAGCCAAACTTTTCACAAGAATGCATGTGGGGAGCAGGGGAGTTAGTAAAGGGGTTTTCTCCTCATGCAGTTTCAGAGTCACAAGCAGCTTTAGGGTATGTTCAGATGGCTTATTTTGGGGCGCATTTAGCTGCGTATTTCGCGGTGTACTGCGCTTAATACGCGGGGAAATGTGCCCCATAATTACGGTAATCCATAGCTCTCATAGAGAACTATGGATTACGCCTCGTACGATCGTATTGTAGACGCGGGGAGATAAGTGACATGTAATGCATGTCTATGGGGTCGGCAGGCTGCCGGCTCCCCCGCGCTGCGGGAGTATGCACTGATTAGCGCAAGCTCTAAAACACACGATGTATTGTGGCGCGTACTGTACGCGTGTGAACATACCCTTACACTAACTTTGCCTTTGTCAGGCTGTGGTTGATTCTATAGCAGTGATTAGCATGTTTAGCTCCCCAATAACTTACTCACACATTACAAAGACGTAAGTGCAGGAGATTTAGGGCGACATGTCCCAATACGAATTCGCCATAGTTTTGTTGTATTTTGCGCCCAAAAAACATATTTTCTATATAAATGAACTGTAGTATACCAAAACTAGGTGCATTATACGTTGGGCTCAACACATTACATATAGTAGCAATGATACGCTTTGCGCCTCCGTAACGCAATGCGCCTATCGAGGCGCATTACATACAATAGCAATGATACGCTATGCGCTTCAATTGCAGGGAGTGACTCACCATGGTTGAACTGACTGACTGACAGCAGCTTGCAGCATTAAGAGATAAAAGAGAGCAGTGAGAGGAGGGGAGAGATGGTTAGTAACCAGAGAAACTTATGTACTCTAAGAGGAGATAAAATCTTCTTTATCTCCTGACCAAAGCAAAATGAGAACAGCAATCTATTTGATAATAGTCTTGATTTACCTTTTACCTAAATGTTAAAAGCTAATCATCGTGATGAGAAAATCCCTTTAAGGTTGATATAAAAATAATGGTTGATTTACACAATGGTTGCTGACACAAGTTGGGACACAAGCCAATTGGATTTGTGTGCATTTTTTGACAGGTTTTGGACTGTTTGTTTGCCACAGCAATTTTTTATTATGTTGCATTCCTTTTTACTACCCACCTTCCAAGAGTCATACCTTTTTTTATTTGACCATTTGCATAGACATTAAAAGGCTTGTTTTTTACGGGATAATGTACTTTTTACATATAATTTGGGTGAAACGTGGAACAAAGTTGCAATTGAACCATTTTTGGGAGGGTTTCATGTATATGGAGTTCACTGTTCAGTATAAATGACATTATGGGCCACATGTATGAAAACTGTCTAGGTTACACTGGCACTGCAGTGCTATTTTCTGCAACCTATAAATTTTTTAGTTTATTTTTCATTTATGGATCTGAGGGTCATTTATGGATCTGAAGTCATTTTTTGCATGCAAAAGAGTTGTTTTTATTGGTACAATATTTTAATAGATCAGACTTTTTATGGACACAGGGATAGAAATTATGTGTAACTTGTTTTTATTTTTATTATTATTATTTTATCTGAAAATAAGCAAAATTGGGGTGTTTTCAACTTTTAATATTTTTAATGTTTACTTTTTTTTTTGGTTATAATCCATCTAGTGGTTGCAGTGGCTTGTACACTGATCTGCAATATTAAAATATTGTTCTGCAATAACAATAATAATAATAATAATATATGGCAATGTATAATATGAGTAGTTACATCCAAAGGTTAAAAGGCTGGATCTGAGTTATTTTGGCTCAAGCGACAGGTCCTGGGTGTAATTTACAGCCATTTCCTGCAACATATGCAGTAGGCTCAGCAAGTGAACCTGTTCCATTCCACCTTATTGATGTAACTGTACATCATGTGTCGTTAAGGGGTTAATAGGCATATGTTATCCTTAAAAAGCAGATGCAGTATTTGTCCCTTTCCCATTTTTCTTTCTGTCTTTTATTTGCCAACCTGCTCAGAGGAGGCCTCTGCATATTAGAAGGCATCTTGGGTCAATCTCTTTGAGAGGAGAGAAATAAATTTTGCTCAAAAAACAAGAGATTTGCTTATTCAATCATTGAGTACACTGTGGAGTTCTTTGACCTAAGCTTTTCTTTGACCTGAGCCTTATCTACGGATTCTGCCTTTTTCTTGCTCCTTCAGATGTGTAAATACTTATATACCACTTATCACCAAAAATTGTAATACCAATAAAGAACAGTCTTGGAATTATGGAAATCACAGGATTGATATACAAGTTAATGATATGCAAATGATAGAATAAATTGGAACAAAATTTTCAAAACATCTTGGTTTATTCAGCATTGAGTATAAGCACCACACGCAGAAACACACTCACTTACGCATCTTGGCATGCTATCTGTGAGACTGTTAATGGTCATGTGAGCAATGTTATGTCACAGTGAATATACCTGGGTGCAAAAACTAGTTAAGATTTGCTGCTGGCAGCTCCCTTTACCATCGGCTACTAATGACATCCCATATATGCTCCATGGGAGTCAAGTCTGGAGACACTACAGGTCACAGTAGCATGTTTAGGCCCCATGGGCTGCTTACAGTAACAAGAGCAACATGCAGCCTCGTGAAGTCCTATTAGAAAATTACTCCTGGGATATTTTGGAAAAATGGCCATATCACTGGTTCCATGAACAGATGTAACGACAAGCTGTTAGTTTATCTGAAATGAAGAGAAATTCGGTTACTGTACATTGTTACACCCCATAGTCACAGGAATAGGACGGGTGTGATGTTTCCTTGTGAGGCCCTCTTCATGGTGTTGTCCACGTGGTCTCCAGACTAATCTCTGGCTATCATTGCAATGGAGACAAAAGTGGAGAGGACAGATCTCCATCCATTGCTGACTTGCTGTACACCCTGATAGCCTTTGAGAGTGATGTCATAAAGTCAATGGAGCATCAGTAGCTGGGCATCTTGCTCATAGCCCAATGTCATGGAAACACCTTCTGATGGTTTGTATTGACAGTGTTTGGCGCCCTAGGCTTGAGATGTGATTTTCAATTTCACTCGCAGTACAGAATCGATAACAACACACCATTCATTAAATCAGATAATAAGTCTGTACAGAGTTTCACCTCTGCGTACTTCTTGCTGTCATTCCTTTTTGTTATTTTTCTCCCAAACACTAGGACATCCAACATCAACTCCTTAATGATGCAACACTTTTCAGATTTTTGGTTGTTGCTTTTTCCTTCCCGCTTTTTAGAAACCATAATTTTTTTAAATTTTTCCATGTACATAGTCCTATCAGGGCTTGTTTTTTGTAGGACAAGATGTACCTTTAATGGTACCATTGACCATACAATATAATATAATGGGAAACTGAAAAAAATCTATATGTGGGGGAACGTGAAAAAAAAAAACAATTGCGCCATTTTTGTGTGTTTCGCCTGAATGTAGTTCCCTGTTCAGCATAAATGACATACTATCTAGATTCTGCAGGTCGCTATGATTCCTATGATACTACATTCGTAGAGTTTTTGTTGTTTTTAATTGAATTAATTTAGCTCTTTCTATTTTTTTCAATTTGCGCTCTAACCAATAATGTTTTTCAATTGATGGACCTGAATAAGAGCTCATTTCTTGAGGGCTGAAGCATAGTTTTTATTGGTACTATTTTGAAATATATGCAACTTTTGGATCACTAGTTATTCCAATTTTTTGGGGACATGAAATGACCAAAAAAGCAGTTTTCGTCATTTGTTTTTTTTTTCTTCAGACAGATCTTAACAGATGTGGCAATATCTATTTTGTGTAACTTTAAAATTTATTTTTATTTATTTAAAAATGTCAAAAATTCGTTATTTTGAACTTTTAATATTTGTAATTTTTTTATACTTTTAAAACCTTTTTTAATTGTTTTTTTTTACTTCTACACCATTTGCCATTATTTATATCATGCAGAAGAGTGTACCAAGATGGCACTTCCACTAGCAGGAAGTAATGAAAGCAGTAACAAGGTGGCTATGGAAGCCTTCAATAGGCTCCTGGATGCCATAGCCACTGCTCAGTACCTCAAGGTCTTATTGCAGCGGTGCCGATCATTCATTTAGATGGTCTAGTCACGATCACCGCAGCATCTTAAGGTTTTTACCACAAGAATTGAAGCCATCTCTGGCCTCTGTTAGCAGGGGATTTCAGCTATATCCAACAGCCAGTATCTGCCACATATGGAGTGGGCTCAGTGAAGAAGTCCACTCTATACCACCTTAGCCATCCCATCTGTGTATCTCTTTCTGCTTCAGACATTTCTAGCAGTGTATATGCCCACAATTAGTGACTAGTTTTCCAATAAGAATTATGATAACAAGTAATGTTTCTAAAGGAGGGGTCATCTGTTTAGTACAGCATTGAGTGGAGCCTAGAACTTAGGGCCACATGTACAGTATGAAAACTGTCTAGGTCTAAAATTCACTTTGTTGCCCATAGCAACCAATCAGAGCGCCCCTTTAATTTTTCCAGAGCACTATATGAAATAAAAGGGGTGCTCTTATTGGTTGCTATGGGCAACACAGTGCGTTTTAGACCTATACACTTTTCATACATGTGGCCCTTAGTACCTACCGTGTTTCCCCGAAAGTAAGACAGCGTCTTACATTCTTTTTAACCCCAAAAGTCCCACTATGTCTTACTTTCGGGGTATGTCTTATATTGGCAGGTATATGGCCCCATACGCAGGTATAGGGCAGGCTGTAGGCAGGGTATAGGGTCGGCTGTAGGCAGGTATAGGCAGCTGTAGGCAGGTATAGGGCCGGCTGTAGGCAGGTATAGGCAGCTGTAGGCAGGTATAGGCAGCTGTAGGCAGGTATAGGGCCGGCTGTAGGCAGGTATAGGCAGCTGTAGGCAGGTATAGGGCAGGTATAGGCAGCTGTAGGCAGGTATAGGGAAGATATAGGCAGGCTGTAGGCAACAATATCAAAAGAAAAAAACTAACAATCACTTACCTGGATCCCTGCGCTCTCCGCTCTGCTCTATCTTCTTCTCGGCACAGGCGGGTGACATCATCAGGCCGCGCACGCAGCGTGATGACACACGCTGCCTGTGCCGGGAGCTCCGGACAGCCGCCAGTCTGCGGTCGCCCGGAGGCCACTGCGGAGCACGGAGCGCTCGCTCTCTGCCCCGCAGTGGTATCTCTTCACCTATATGCGCTCCGGAGGAGTCGCATATAGGTGAAGGAATCGCGGACAGTGCCCGGGCCAGCACAGCGCCCGGACACTGTGCGCTCACTCGGCCTTCAGTTATATGCGCTCCCTGAGGAGCCGCATAGAGCTGACGCGTCCCTGTCGGCGCCCGGGCCATCGCAGCGCCCGAGCGCAGACAACGTAGTTTACTACGTCTTACTTTCGGGGTACGTCTTACATTAGTCGACGTCCCTAAACTCCCCGCTACGTCTTACTATCGGGGGTGTCTTACTATCGGGGAAACACGGTAGAAACTACATTTTTATGCCTCCATGTGAAATCTAGTGCAATAAAGGCCCATAGACTTCTATTCACAATGTATTACAGCCAGGGCTGGGACAAGATAATCTGATGCCCTAGGCAAATAAGGCACAAAGCGCCCCCCAAATAATAAATTCAGCTCTCTCCATGCCTCCTTGTGCCCCCTTTTCTGCCTGGGATGAAGTGGTGCCCTAGGCGGTCGCCTACCTTCGCCTACCCATCGTCCCGGCCCTGATTACAGCTATGTACAGCTTGCAACTTGGAATATAGCAATGTCTTTTGAGAATCTTAATATAATTCTGACTTTCCATTTCATTAAATACAGGATAGGATTTTCACTGTAAAGACATGTAGTATTCACTGCTATCAATAGTTATTACACTTTGATTATAGTTACCCAGAAAGCTTTCCTGTGAGTAGTCAGGAAATGATTTTGTCACTGTTTGGGACTAGACGGGCAGATGGTTCTATAGGGAACCAATTAAACACATCTAGAAACAATTGCAGCTTTTATGTATGTAGCTATTGCTAATAATAACTTAACACTATTCTATATGAAAGCCAAATACATTTTTAAAACATGAAGCAGTATTGTGACTTCAAGGTGTTAATATGTTATCACAGCAATCTTTACTTCTTTTCAGTTTAATTCTAAATAAACTTGAATTTGCTGAGGTTGAGTCATTGGGCCTCATTTATCAAACCTGTCTGATTTTAAAACTGTCTTTGTTGCCCATAGCAACCAATCAGAGCTCAGCTTCCAAACAGCTCTGGAAAAATGAAAGTTGAGTTCTGAATGGTTGCTATGGAAAACAAAGACAGTTTTTCACACACACTATGTGTAATTTACTCCACTGACAACCACACCTTGTTTTTTGATTCAGCTGGTCACCCTTGGAAACAGACCACAATGGACAACCAGCAAAATTCTGAATTTAGCTTCAGATAGAGAGATAAATATGATTAAACTTAAATGCAAGATACAAGTTAAACTAAATAGTAGCAGGTTTTTTTTGAGTATTTTTAGTTATTAAACACAAAGTTGCTAAGAAGGGAAAACTTTTTCCCTCCTCTGTGTTTTACTAGTCATAGCTTTTTATCCTTATGACTTTCTCTATGCGGTGAAACTAATATGTTATAGTTAAATAATATAATAATAAGTTAACAGTACTGAGATAAGGTATTCTGGTGCTCTAGGCAGATAACACATTTTGTGCCCTTCAATGGAAAATTACACCCACTTCATGCTTCCTTGCACTCCATTTTCTGCCTGTGATAAGGAGGCACCCTAGACAGTTGCCTACCTTCGCCTACCCGTCGTCCCGGCCCTGTAGGTTAACGTTATTCTATTGGTCAGTATAATTACAACAATACTAAATGTATAAAATACTTATTGTAGTGTACAATTATAAAATAAAACAATTTCAGAATTATTTGTTTTTGTAGAGGGGCATAGCTAAGAGGCCAAGGGCTCAGGTGCAGACTTGGGCCCCTTCTCGAGCAACTGCTCTTCTGGCTCATCAACCATCGCCTGCCTGTTACTTTTAGATGTACCTCTGACAATGTTCCTTCTAAGTATGTGCAGCTAGTGAGTGAGATAGTTAGGATCTAATTAAGGACAGTGAATGAGTTAGTTCAAGGCGGAATACAATTTTTAAACTGCAGATTCCCTACTTAGCATAAACCTTATCAGATCTTGCGTGGTAAATAAACCAAATGCCCGTTCAGGGTAACACAGCTACAGAAATGTTTACTATGTGAAACTATAGCTCCCTGAATGGCCTAATTATCATAAGGCCGTGTTCACACGGCTTATTCACGGTGGATTTGTGAGCCGGATTGCGCTCGTAAATCCGGCGTGAATAAGGGGCGGGACTGGGGCGGGGCCGAAGCGCGGCGGGGGCGCCGCTCCCCGGCCCCATAGACCTGTCACATCTAGGTGACGTACGCCCGAGCGGGGAGGGGGGTGGGAATCCACTGTTCTCTATGAGAGCAGTGGATTACCGTAATTCTCCGACGGGTTGGCGCTGTACTGCAGGCAAATCCGGCGGGGGATACGGCGCCAACCCCGGGACAATAAGCCGTGTGAACGAGGCCTAAGGGTATGCGGTGAGTTGTTGTTTTACAAACTAGAATACTGCAGAACTTACAGATGATCACAGTACTGATGTGACACAGTTAGAGGCAGAATATACAAAGACTTTCAGTGACTCCTGTTATACTGGTATTTCGAGTAGTGTTGAGCGATTATGTTGGCCATCGACATCGGTCGATGGTCGATAGTCGCCCATCTCGACAAGATAGTGATAGTATTATGAGCAGACCATTAAAGTCTATGGGGAAAACAACAACACCTTTTTTCTTACACCCAAACGGGGGCTGGGAAGCGGGGAATTAACATCCACAACAGTCAATGGATAGTGCTACATTTAGGCAACACACTTGGGTTTTAAAAAAGCCACAGAAAAAAAACAACACCATTCACTATTCCTTTTCTTGTCCCAAGCATGCCCCTTAAAACCCTGCTTCCCCCCAAATTAAAAAATGGCAGAAGGCAGTATGTTTGAACCATCATCTTACTTGAAACTGGAATTGAATATCCCCGTCCCGGAACCACATGAGCCCCCCCCCTCAGCCCCCAGATTTAAAGGGCCCCGAAAAAGGGGGTCTTTTTAACCACATTTTTGTTTCATGGCATTGATATACCTTCCTGGGGCCCCAGCTGACCCCAAACCCGCATGACCCCCAATTTAAAAAAATGCCGGGAAAAAGGAGTCTTTTTAACACTTTTTAGTTGAACTGGAATTGTTACTGTCCTGTTCCCCCAGAATTGACCATAAAAAAGGGCTGACCCACAGTTAAAAAAATGTCGGGAAAAAAGGGGTCTTTCAACCCCCATTTTAGTTGAAAAATGGACATTGATTACCTTTTCCGGGAAAGCAGTATGACCTTTTTAAACCTGTCTGCCCCCAAAATTTAAAAAAAGTCCCGGGGGAAAAGGGGGTCTTTGAACCCCCAATTTTGGGTTTGAACTGGACTTTAATAAATAAACCCGGGGGCCCTGTACCGCAGAATTTAAACCCAAAAAAACCTTTTTCTGCCCCACAGTTTAAAAAAATTTGGCCGGAAAATGGGGGGTCTTTCAACCCCCAATTTTAGTTTCGGGGGGACTTATCGGTCCCTGTCCTGGGTAGCCCCTTGGGCCCCTCCGTATGAGTGCGGACCAATTTTGAGCTTCCCTTGGAAATACTGGGGGTTAACGCCCTTTTCCCAAACCCAAAGGTGCCTTTTTTCTCAGAATTCTTTTTCTCTTTTTACTAACTTTGCTGGGGGGAAAATTGTCTCTTTTACTTTTTTCCCTCTGTCCGTGTTTCCATACCCCAATGTCCCTGAATTCCTACATCTGGTCAATTTTTTTCCGGGACCCCCCTTTGTAAAATTTTCAGGGGAAAATTTTTTACCACCCTTTTTTTGAAACTTTAAAGGGTTTTTTTAGTTTTTTTTTTAATTTTTGAAAACCTTTTTTAAAATGGGAAGGGAAATTTCCTTTCCATATTTTTGTTTCTTTTTTTTTAATTGTTTTAAAAAAGGGGTTTGTTTTCCTTTCAGGGATTGATAGCTATTTTAAAAAGATCTTGCAAAAAAAAAGGGGTCATTTTGCAATATGTTTCCATTAAAAAAGTGTCTTCCCTTTTCCCTTTTTCTGACAGCCCCTTCACCCTTGAGCCCCCTTTGACAATTTTTGAAAACAAATTTCCCTGTTAGAAAAAAAAAAAAATTTTTTTTTGACCTGTAGAAATGCTGAAATTTTAAAAGGGAAAAATCCCCCCCAAAATTTCCCAAAAAAAATGCCCTTGAGCCATTTTGGGAAAATTTGGGAAAAGGGAAAAAAATTCTTTTAAGAAACAAAAAATTTTTTTAAAAATTGGACCTGTAGTAAAACTGCTTTTTTCCAAAGAAAAAGGGCCCCCAAAAAAAGGGGGGGGGGTGGGGGTTTTTTTAAAATGGGGGCCCAAAAAAACCCCCCAAAAAAAAATGCCCCTTGGGGCCATTTTTGGCCCAAATTGGGGAAGAACAAATGTATGTTAGAAAAAAAACTTTTTTTTTATAAAAAGGACCTTATTTAGCGCATTTCAAAGCAAAATCCCCCAAAAATTAAAATCATGACCCTTGACCCAAATTTTTTGGACAATTGTGAGGAACAAATGCCCTTTTAAAAAAACAACTTTTTTTTTTATAATGGGGACCTTTGTAGTTTTGGGCTGCTTTTCAAAGCAGCAGGGCCCCAAAAAAAATTTAAAAAAATGCCCTTCCGGCCACTTTTTAAAAATTTTTTGTGAGGGGGGGAAATGCCATTTAAAAGCACATTTCTTTTCCAAAGGGGGACCGGACTATTGGGGAATCTCACACTACATGACCCCAAAAAATTATAAAAATAATTTTCTCAGCCACTTTTTAAAAATTGTTGAGGGGGGGGGAAATGCCATTTAAAAAAAGCCCCCATTTTTTGTTCCAAAGGACCAAAATTTAAAAAGCTGTATCTCACAGAAACTTGCCCTAAAAACCCAAATTGAAAAATGGGGGAAATTTTTTAAAGAAAAAAGGGGGAAAAAATTGGGAAAAACGGTTTTTTGTCTTTGAAACCTTGTTTGTCTTTTCAGTCCTCACAGCAAAAACCACCCAAAATAAAAATTTTGGGGAAAAGAGAATAAAAATTGATTTATGAAATGATCTTTTTTTTAAAAAAAAGTTTTAAGGGAGTACCTTTTTCTGTTTGAAGAAAAATGTGAAAGAAACAAAAATTTAATTGGTGACCTCGGCCAAGGGGGGCCCCAAAACCCATCATCAGAGTTTCCATGCCTGTTTCCATCTTTTTTGGGAAAGTAAAAACGATCCACTTTATTTTGGGGAAAAAGCCGGATGTTTTTTGTCCTGTAAGGGAACTCCTCCAGCTGTGCTGAAGGCCCCGCTAGTTTAGGGGCGTGGCTGTGGGAAAGGGACAACCCCTCTATGGCGGGGCCCAGCGAGCGGGGGCCCAAAATTCGCCCCTTTTTGGATCCCCAAAGGGTTATTGGGCCCGGGAAACACATACAAAAACATGGGTGTTAAAGACCAGTACCCGTGCACCAAAAATTCTTAAAAGTGGTCTCTGTGTGTTGGTTTGTGTCCCCCTGCTTTGGGAAATACTTTTGGTGAGGGGGGTTAAAAAAGGGATTCCCAGGGGTTTAAACCCTTTAGGCTTCTCCCAAACCTTGCCTGTTTTGCTGCTGC
Organism: Phyllomedusa bahiana; assembly: GCA_025379985.1. Taxonomy (NCBI): domain Eukaryota; kingdom Metazoa; phylum Chordata; class Amphibia; order Anura; family Hylidae; genus Phyllomedusa; species Phyllomedusa bahiana. Next base: position 25,329 of record JAODAL010024596.1, on the reverse strand, counting down.
TGCCGCTACGGCTACGGGGGCCACTTTTAACGGGTTGAAAAAGGGCCCTTTGATTTTTTTCCCCAAACCGTGACTTTTGGGGAACGGGAAGCGGACGAAACAGTTTTTCCAGTTTGATCAATCAGAAAGGTTTCCATTTCCTGCTTTTTTTTCTTTTTTTGGGTGGGGGGAAAAGGAAAAGGCTGAGTTTTGTTTTTGTACCGGGGATCCAGGAGGGTGGGGGGACCCCTTTAAATGTTGTTCATTTTGGGTGGCCTTAATGGGGAGGATCATGTTGGAGGGAAAATTGGACATCCAAAACCCTCATGTGAGGGGATGGAGCCCCTTTAATTTTCCCCAACCTCTGGGGCGAAAAGGGGGACTAGCAAACGATCTTCCCCATCTTTCCCCCTCCCCCTCAAAAATTTGCCCCCATCCCCTTTCAAAGGCAGGGGCGTCCCTTAAAGGGCGGGGGTTTTAGGAAAACCCCCCTCCTCCTCCCCCCGGGGCCCCCCGGCACAGCTTCAAAAAAAAGCCCTAACTTTTCCTGAATGATGCACCCTGAGAGCTGTTTCGCCCCCTTGCACAGCTTGGGAAACCCAAAACCCCTGCTAATGAAGGGCCCATGAAATTTGGAAACTGTCGGGCCTTGTGGATTGACGGGGAGGGAAGGTCCGTGTCCCCATCTGTGCCCTCTCCTCCTCCGTCGCTGGCGGGGCCTGTTGTTTCAGAGTTCCAACCCAAACATTTCCAGAAATAAGATCACCACAATGCTATGCTGACAAGGGGATTGTCCGCCCCCTGGAAACCCTTTTGGGGGGGATTTTTTAAAACTGGCCCAAATGGTTTCAAAGCTCTTTCACCTGCCTCCAACCCCGGTTTTGGCCCCCAACACCCCGAATTTTTCCCCAAACCGGGTGCTTGTCAGGCCCGTTCACTTCTTTCTGCGTTTAAAGGCATTGCGCTGCTGCCACAATCCCCTGGAAACATGTGGGGGGGTGGAATTCCCCGCAAATTGCCAAAATAAAAAATGAGACGGTTGAAAGGGGGGGGCCGGCGAGCTGCAAAAGCAGCCCCGGGGGGACAAGCGGGTGGTTGGCGGGAAAAATGCCAAAAATTAGACTTCGAGCCTTCCTCGCAGGGGAGTCCCGACCCCGGGAGCTCTTTAGAAATTTTTTGGGCGCATGGGTTTTATGGGCATGGGGCCGGCAAGGGATTTGCTCAAGCCTAAACCCAAACTTAAGGGGGGGGCCACAGATTTTTGCCTGTTTTTGCACACCCCCCTTGCCTGGCCCCCAAGGTTCTTGGCACCCCGCCAGCGCTCGGTTTTTGTTGGCGGGGGAGCCGGGCCCACAGCTCCCGACCTGTGAGGGGAAAGGTCTCCCAAAACAAAATTAATTTCAACCGGGGCCCGGGGTTTTTCTTGGGGACGTGATGCCCCCAGAGGGCCTTGGGGGGGGAAAAAAAACCCCTTTCACCAAACCCTTTTTAGTTTTGAAGAGGCGTGCGCCCAGCCTGAGAGCCCAGTCACCCCAGAGAAATCCCCCCAGCTCACACCAGTGACTTTTCACAGAGATTTTAGCGGCCTTTGGGCCCTTCTTACTAGTCCATTTTTGTCGGTGGTTTAGATGGGCTTTTCCCCGGGTACAGAAACGACAAAGTCTTAAATTTTAGATGACACGTGGGGGTGGCCAGGGGAGGGACGGCCCTTTTTTGGCAAAAAAAATGCCGCTCGGCATTGGTATTTTGGGGGGAGGGAAAGGGGCCCTGACAGGCGGGAAACCCCTCTTGGGCCACAAAGGAAAAAAAAAAACAACCTTTTTCCCAAAGGCCAAAAACCTGGGAAGCCGAACCATTCAGGGGTTTTGGCTTTTTGGGGTGGGGTTTTGGGTTTTTTTTTTAAAATTTTTTCTTTGCTCCCCCAAACCCCGGAAGGGGCAGAAGGCGGCTGCTAGACTGGGGCCCCCTGTACGGCGTCAAGTCGGGCAAAATGGCGGGAGGGGGGAAGGGGTTTGGATTGGGGCTCTTTTGGGGGTGCTGTTGGGACCCGGGCACAGTTTGGAGGTGAAGCGGAGGTGTTTCCCCGTCATGACTTTTGAGAGACCTTGGGGGAGCTGAGGAAAGCTTGGTGGTGGAGAGGGGGAGGAGGCGGAGACATGGGTTTTTGGGCAGTGGTTGGAAAGGGGCCCCCGTCGGTTCCCGGCCTTTTTTTGGGCCCGTGTTGGGCTCCATTTCAAAATCATGCATTCACGCATGTGACAAAAATGTTTTGGGGTGGTTAACCACCTTTAAAGGGTTTTTTGCCTTAATTTTTTGCGGTTTACGGCAAAGGCGGCATATGGGGCCCTGGGGGGGTGAACAAGGCTTTGTCAAAGAAGGGTTTTGTGCTGAACCCCTGGCTGGGGGGGAATCATATCAGCGGACTTCTGCGCTGCCCCCCTCCCTTTTGAGGCGAGGGCCCGTACGACACAACCCCAAACGCAAGCAAATTCCCGCGGGGAAAAAGACCCCCGTTTGGGTCGCAAAATGTCGTCATCATCATCATAAACACAGGTGACTTTCTGTCCTGAAATTCCCGCACCCAGGAAACTTTCGGGCCCCAAAAGCAAGGGGCACTTCCCAAAGGGGTTGCCGATTCGCCCGGGAATTTTTTCCGATTGACCGGCCTTCCCCTTTGCCTCCCCTGTTTGGGGGAGTAAATTTGGGGTCAAGCAGACTAAATCATCCTCCTGATCTTTTTTAAAATGCCCTTTTGGGAACCCCCCAACCCCAATTTTTGTCATCAAAAGGGGCTTCAGACAAAGGAATTTCCACAGTGGTGGGTACAACGTTTTAAAATTTGGGGTGCTTCCCGTTGGACGGGTGCTGGGTGATGTGGGGTTTAAAGGGCATTTGTTTGGGCCCTGACTGGGAGGACGAGGAGGTGGACCCCTGGATTGCAGGGGTTTTTCATTAACCACTGAAGGGGCAGGGTTGGGGAGGCTGTTCGGTTTTTTCTGGATTTCCCCCGGGGTTTACCCAGCGATGACCCGGGCCCGACGCCCCTGCATTTTGAAAGATCCCCCTGGCAAGCGGTTGTCGCCAGCACTGGAAAGGGGCCCTTCTTTTGTACCTCTACCCCCATGGTTTCTCCCCCCCCCCCTTTTCTTTGCTTTAAACCCCCTGAAATTTGCTCCCCTGTTCAGAAAATAAAAAATTTTAGGGAAAGGAAAGGAATAGTTTTGGGAAGGGCTCTTTTTTAAAAAACGGCCAAAAACACAGCTATTTTCAAAACCCTTTTAATCAAAAAAAAAATTGCTGGTTTTAAAATTTTAAATGCAAGGTGTTTAAACAACCCAAAACTGGAAAGGGGAAAAAGTGCAAAAAAAAAAATATTTTGTTTTGTAACGTATAATACAAGGAATTTTTTGGCCCCCCGTTTTGGGGTTTTTTGGGGGGGGTGCCCAAAAGAACCCCGTAGGGGGGGGGGGGGAAAAACCAACCCCGGGGGGGGGGGGGGGGGGGGATTTTTTTCTTTTCAAAGGAAAAACCCCGTGGTGAATTTTAAAAATTTTGTTTTCAAAAATTTTAAATGCAATTTTCAAAACAAACCCGGATGGGCCAAAAATCAAAAAAAACGTTTTTTTTTATGTATTCGTATAATTCAAAATATTTTTGGCCCTTTTTAAATTTCCCCCGTGGTGATATAAAATTGCTGTTTTTTCAAATTTAAGTTTCAAGCTGCCCCCAAAAGAAAAAAGGTTGGGAAGGGGGCCAAAAATCAAAAAAAACTGGGACCCGTTTTTTATTCCCTAAATACAAGAAAATTTTTGGCACCTTTCAATTCCCCCTGTGGTGCTATAAAATTGCTGGATTCAAATTTAAGTCAAGGTTTTAAACAACAAAAACTGGCCCGGGCCCAAAAAAATTCAAAAAAAAAAAAAAAAAAAATGTATCCCGTTATGTTTTTCGTATAATAAAAGGTATTTTTTTGGGAAATTTTAATTCACCTGTTGGGGGACTATAAAATTGCTGTATTCAAATTCAAGTTTCAAGCTGCCCCCAATGGGAAAAAAGCTTTTAGTCGGCAAAAGTCAAAAACACGTATCTGTTTTGTAAAGTATTTTTTTCAAGAAATTTTTGGCACCTTTTTAAAATTTACCCCGTGGTGAAATAAAAAAATTGTTGTATTCAAATTTAAGTGCCCCCAAAATGCCTCAATGAAAAAAGCGGGAGTGCGCCAAATCAAAAAACCTATCTGTTATGTAAATTGTTAATACAAAATATTTTTTTGGGACCTTTTTAATTTACCAATGGGACTATAAAAAAATTTCTTTTATTCAAAAATTTAAAATGCAAGGTGTCTAAAATAACAAACTTCCCCGGGCAAAAATAAATTGCAAAAAAAAAAACCCTATCTGTTTTTTATTTGTATTTAAAAACCAAATTTTTTTTGGGACCTTTCAATTCCCCCTGTGGTTTACTAAAAAAATTGCTGGATTTTAAAAAAATTTAAATGCAAGGGGGAAAATTTCAACAAAGGTGGAATGGGGAAAATTGAAAAAAGAACACCTATCTTTAAAAAGTAACTATAAAAAAAAGTGGAGTTTTTCCCCCTAACAAAAAAGGGGCCTGCAGTTACGAAAAGTGTGTAACCTAATATGTTTTAGGCTGCCCAATAACCCCGGGAAAAATTTCAATAGAAACTGTTAATAATAAAGCTATTTTCATGCAATGTTAAAACTAAGTCTTGGGGAAATTTTTCCAGTATTCTTTATAGAGTTTGTTTGTGTTCACCCGGGGGGCCCCCCCCCCTCACCCCCGTGACTTTACAGCGGGAGATGCTCCTTTTTAAAATTCTTAGCTAAACTACAAAAAAAATCTTCCAAATCTCTGATTTTAACATGTTTTTAAGGGTCATAGCTAACAGTAAGCCCTTTTTCTGTGAAAAAAATAGAATTTAAATTTTGCTGAGCGGGTTTTGGGCACCCCGCAGAGAGCAAGGGCCTACGCCCCCGAGCGCTGAAGACATTTTTAGGTGAACAGGAAGGGCTGTTTTTATGTTTAAAACCGAGGTTTATGTGGGTTTTTCCCCGCCAAAACGCCAACCCTAAAACATCCCAGTTTTTTACGTTTGGGACCACCCCATTTTCACCGTGCTCTATTCTGGTTTAAACCCGATTTGCTGGCCCCCAAAATGACAGGGGGTGGCGAAAAAGGCCCCGTCTTAATAGATGATGCACAAAATTTTAAAACCCAAAATTTTTCCCCCTATCTAAAAAATCCGATCACCATAAAAATTGTGCCGATTTCAACTTTGTCGATAATAATCGCTCAACACTAATCTCGAGTAATTCCTTTTGTTCTCCAACTGATCCAAACCACAATGACTTCTTTCAGTTAAGTCTTGCCGCTGCAGAGTTTGCCATCCAGACATTTGTGGTGCCTAACTTTTGCAGCAGATTTTCATTCTTCATACTAATATGAGGTCCTCCTAAAACAATAATTTAGCCCACTGCACTAAATATTTCACACACTGTGCTTCCTGAAATAAATTATATTACACGTTGTACTCACAGAAATAAGTTATGTCTTATACTGTGCCCCTAGAAATGAATTATAATATACACTATGCCTCTGTAATCAAATATATTAAACACTGTGTCTCATGAAATTAATTATATTACATGCTGTGTCCCCTAAAATTAATTATATTACACAGTGTCCCCTGAATTATATTATATACTTTCACCCCTGAAAGGAATTATAATGTGCACATATGAACTAATTATGTTGAATACGATATACTTTCAATACTATACACTTTTCATGAGGATGCCCTTCCAACCGACAATGACTAATCTTTCTGTTATATGTATATTCTGGGGTCATGGATACAACTGAATTAAGGAGAACTGGGTTGGGATTTTGCAGTTTCTCTGAACCAGCTTTTATTTGAACAATTCAAAATAAATAGTAAACAGCTGAAATATGCCACAAAACATAGGAAAAATCCTCAGTTAAAAGTACAGGGACATGTATAAAAACTGTCTAGGTCTAAAACTTTCTTTGTTACTTATAGCAACCAATCAGAGCTATATGCTCAAGAATTTTGCACAGTTGTAGCTAATCTTAAGCCATATCCCTTCCAAGTAAGGCACACTCTATTCCAACTAAGCCACATAGCCTTCTCAAATGAAGTGTCAAATGTGCCTCGAACATCTGAATAACTGTGTCTGAAATGAGATGTTCATTTTACAACAAAGATTAGTTGAAATAATATTGGTAAATCTGCCCTAGTGTTTTGGTAGGTAATACATGTCAAGTACTACAAGTACTAACCATATGAATGCCCACTTTTTCCTGGCAGAATATTCACTAGAGTGCTGTTTTTCCATACTACCATAGTGCATTCACATTCCCTGTCTTTCTCAGGAAAGCCACAACACTTACATGCACCCTGCCATCCACATGGTTTTTCAGAACAGTTAATCGTTTTCCATTTCTTTACAGCATATCCTAGTTGCTCATAAGTCTGTTAGGCGAGATTATATGCATGTATTCAGCCTCACGCAGAGCAAGTTGACTTTTGTATTTTGCCCCTTTCTGTAACAGCCAGCATAAACTTATTTAGTGTAATTGGTCCAGATGGTTAGCATTTAGTACCCATGCACATCAGCATAAATAAAGGCTAATGAGCATGCAAAACTTCAGCGTGGGTCCCCTCTCCCAGGCAACAACTCTTTATGGTTGTGGATCACTACTTTTTAACAACAGGTTCCCTGCTTGACATGACTGATAGTTTCATAGTTTCATAGTTTGTAAGGCCGAAAAAAGCCGAGACGTCCATCCAGTTCAGCCTGTTGTGCTAAGGTGTTGATCCAGAGAAAGGCAAAAAAAAAAAACAATGAGGTAGAAGCCAATTGTCCTCATTTTAGGGAAAATTTCCTTCCCTACTCCAATCTGGCAATTGGAAAAATCCCTGGATCAATGTCCCCTCTCCAGAATCCTAGACACTATAACTTGTTATATTATTACGCTCCAGAAATGCATCCAAACCCTTTTTGAACTCTGTTAGTGAATTCACCATGACAAGTTCCTCTGGCAGAGAGTTCCACAGTCTCACTGCTCTTACAGTAAAGAATCCCTTTCTATGTTTATGTAGAAACTTTTGTTCCTCAAGACGTAGAGGATGCCCCCTTGTTCTAGATACAGCCCTGGGTATAAATAAATCTTGGGAGAGATCTCTATATTGACCTATGATGTATTTAAACATATTTATTATGTCCCCCCGAAGCCGTCTTTTCTCTAAACTAAATAACCCCAATCTTGCTAATCTTTCTGGGTATTGTAGTCCACCCAGTCCTTTTATTATTTTTGTTGCCCGCCTTTGTACCTGTTCAAGCTCTACAATGTCTTTCCTGTGCACTGGTGCCCAAAACTGTACACAATATTCCATGTGTGGTCTAACCAGTGACTTGTATAATGGGAGAATAATGTTCTCATCATGTGCCTATATGCCCCTTTTAATGCACCCCATGATCCTATTTGCCTTGGCAGCTGCTGTCTGACACTGGCTGCTACAATTAAGTTTACTGTCCACCAGGATTCCCAAGTCCTTCTCCATGTCACTTTTACCCAGCCTTTTTCCATTTAACATGTAGTCATGTAATGGATTTTCCCTCTCCATGTGCATAACCTTGTATTTATCTGTGTTAAACCTCATCTGCCATTTCCCTGCCCAGGCCTCCAACTTATCCAGATCCCTTTGTAATAACACATTATCCTCTATTGTGTTGATTACTTTACAGAGCTTAGTATCGTCTGCAAAGATCGATATTTTACTGTGCAATCCATGTGTAAGATCATTAATGAAAATGTTGAAGAGGATAGGGCCCAATACTGACCCTTGTGGTACCCGACTAGTTACAGCATTACAGTCATAGTTTGTAGCGTTAATTTCTACCCTTTGTTTTCTATCAGTTAGACAGTTGCTTACCCACTTGCACACAATTTCCCCCAGTCCAAGAATTCTCATTTTATTTACCAACCTTTTATGTGGCACCGTATCAAATGCTTTAGAAAAATCTAGATATATGACATCCAGTGCCTCATCCCGATCCAGTCTAGCACTGACTTCCTCTTTTTAGTCTGACAGGACCGATCCTTCATAAAACCATGCTGGAACGGCGTTATACATTTTTTTTCAGCGAGATACTCCAGGATAGCATCTCTGAGAAAACCTTCATACATTTTACCTACAACAGAGGTCAAACTTACCGGCCTATAGTTTCCTGGATCACCTTTTGACCCCTTTTTGAATATTTGCACCACATTTGCTATGCGCCAATCCTTTGGGAAATACCCCATTATTACACAGTCCATAAATATTAAGAATAGGGGCCTATCTATGACATCACTTAACTCCCTTAGGACACGTGGGTGTATGCCATCTGGACCTGGGGATTTGTCTATTTTAATCTTCTTAAGATGAAGCTGCACTTCTTCCTGGGTTAGACAAGAAACATTTAAGTTGGAGTTTACCTCATCCCTCTGTTCAACAGGAAGCTCATCCTCCTGATGTCTGTGGTATAGTGTGATATGGAAAATGATTCCTATTTAAATGGATTGTCCAGTGGAAGAAAATGCATTTGAAATAGGCCAGGCTGCCTCTCCCATGCCACTACCACTTTGGAGCTCCCTGGTATCTGATCCTCTTCCTTTCCTGGTTCTCGTCCCAACACGCAGGAGAGGCTCATGCTCTAGTCACTTACAATGAGTGTGAGCGTCACCTGTTTTATTTTTTTGGAGCTGCTCAGTTGTGTAGCAATTACAGTTTGGCTCATATAAAAGTCACTCAGATCCTTGGGCTTGAACATTTTTCAGCTCCCAAAACATCAACTTGAAAAATGTTCACTTAAAGTTAAATAATTCCATCCCTTATCAAGTGCCACTGTCACAAAATAATCAATGTGACTTAACTTGTTAGTTGTGCTAATAAGCTGCACAAGAAGCCCATGCTAAAGATCAAATCTATTTTGTATTATGCACAGATAAAGGTATCTATAATATAGCTCAGTTTCATGGTGTAGTTGCTGCTACAAGAGTGGCCAAATGTGCCAGCCAAAGCAGTGTAAAGATAAATGGGCCAGCCTCCGTTCCCCTGTAACGCAACACACTTGACTCCTTCATGGTCTGTTACTACTTTCTACTTCAACTGAAAATATGTATATGCCGTCATCATACACGTAAAGGGAACCTGTCACATTGAACATGCTATCTGATCTATGGGCAGCCTTTTATAGAGCAGGAGGAGCTGAGCAGATTGATACATAATTTTGTTTGTAAAGTTCAGCCGAACGTCTAATTTATTAATTTAACTTTATTCTGATTTAAGGAGTCGAGTAGGCGGTGTTATCAGTGTCTGACAGGAATCTCTGTATGTATACTCATACAAGGAAGGATGTCAATCATTGATAAGATTGCCCACTGGACTCCTTAACCCAAAATAAGCAGTAAGTTAAACAAATAAACTGATCAGCGCTTACTCCCACGCCAGCCCAATAGAGATGCATTATTCGCAGCGCGTGTAACTATTCCAACCCGGATGGCTGGAAACGTGCGGGTTGAGTGGATCCTCTGGGCCCACTGTGAGCGCAGATGGTGAACACAAGCAGTGGGTAGCCGAAGTGCAGGTCCGAGTAGCAGGAACAGAGACAGGACACTGCAGATGTAGCCGTAGAACGTATGCACAGTCCAGGTATGGCAACTGAACGGCTGGCACTGTCCAGGATGGAAGCAGACACAGGGTGTGGCAACAGGTATATGGCCAGCTTGGCAGCAGGAGGTGTTCAGCAGGAACGATGACCATACAGAAAACGTACGATAGAGTCTGGCGCTATACAGCTGCCAAGGGGTCTAGCTCTTGTGCGGGAAGACAACAATGATCTGAGCATGAGCTGAGTGAGGAAGTTGCTTAAGAAGCCAGAGGTTACAGGGCAAAGGTACTCTGACTCTTTAAATGTGGTGCAGTGCCACGCGCGTGCCCCTAGAGGAAGCATGTGTGTGCACAAGACGCCAGGGAGCTGGAGGAAGCAGAGATGGTGAGGCTTCAGGAGTGGCAGGATCCAGGACAGGTGCATGCAGAGAGCCAGGGACACCAGGGGATGTCGCAGCAGCGGCCGGGACACAGGAGACACGGGCACGCTGTCGGTCCATAGCAGGGGCCGCGGCATGAACCGTGACAGCCCCCCCCCCTTAAGACCTCCCCTCCGGGCTAGCCGGGTACCCACAAAACGGCTAAGAGTAACCACCTCCTCCTCGGTATCCAAGGAATTGTCGTCTAAGGAGGTGTCCAGAGAGTCCCAGAAAACTTCTTGGACCTGGGGAGAAGAAGCAGAAACAGTAGGCAGGTGGTGGGGTGGGTGGGATTCAGAGGTGTCTTTGCAGACCAGAGGCTCTTCTTGCCGATGCGAATCTTCCACCGGCACAGCAGAACAAACGGGCAGAGAAACGGGAGGGCAGAGCTGCTCCAGATGGGTGGGCTTGAGGCAGCGCGAGTAGCAATGCTTGCCCCATTGGACGACTTCACCCATTCTCCAATCCGGGGATGGGCTGTGAAGCTGGAACCACGGAAGCCTGAGCAAGACTGGAGCAGACGAACTTGGCAGGACGTAGAAGGAGATGTCCTCTTGGTGGGAACTTCCAATTTGTAGAGACACAGGCTGGGTGCGGAGCTGGACTGGCTCCTACAGGATCTCCCTGTTGATGGATGAAAAATGTAGTGGTTTTTCCAGACGGTAAAACATGCAGGCAAAACTTCTCCAGTAGGGACGGATGGATGAAGTTTTCGGAAGAGCCAGAGTCCAGAAGAGCAGGAACTTCGGAAGCAGCACCAGACGAAAAACGTAGGGTGACTGGAGTGGTCAAAAGGGGAGCAGGCACACCATTATTCAGGGTAACTTCACCCACAACACCATGGTACTGAGGGTTCCAGAGCGCAGCTGGATGGACTGGGCAGTTCTTCAGGTAATGATGGGTACCACCGCAGTACAGGCACAGGTTTAAGCTGCGTCGACGGGCACATTCCTCTGTGGAGAGATAAGTGTGGTTCACTTCCATTGGCTCATCTAGGGGGAACGCAGGTGCCAGGCGAGGTTGACTCGGGGTTTCCGGTACAAAGCGCGGAGGCTTGCGAGGCCGGGTGGACACTGGCTGCTGGCATAGCTCAAGCTCCCTCTCAGCAAAACGGATGTCAATCTAGGTAGCAAGAGCGATGAGGTCGTCCAGGATGGTAGGTATGTCACGACCAGCCAACTTGTCCTTAATGCATCCATTGAGGCCCCCCCAGAAGGCAGCAACAAGGGCCTCGTTGTTCCAGGCAAGCTCGGAGGCCAGGGTACGGAACTGGATGGCATACTGGCCCACTGTAGAGTCGCCCTGACGGAATTGGAGCAGAGATGAAGCAGCAGAGGTATTGCGCCCAGGTAGCTCGAAGGTTTTTCTGAAGGCACTCAGGAACTCCTGGAGGTCCCCTGTCAGCGGATCCCCTCTCTCCCAGAAGGGTGAGACCCAGGCCACGACCTCACTTGACAGGAGGCTGACGATGATGGCCACCTTGGCATGGTCAGAAGAAAACTTGTGAGCCAGGACCTCAAAATGGATGGTGCACTGATTGAGGAAGCCGCGACACATATGAGGGTCTCCAGAATAACGGGCAGGCAGAGGCAAGTGCAGGCTAGGACTGGACATGGCGGATGGAGGCGGAACCACAGCAGATGGCAGAGCAGACGTAGGTGCCAGTGCAGACATGACTTCGTCCAAACGGATGGTGAGCGACTGCAACTTCTGGAACAATTGCTCAAGGTGGACCCCATGACGGTTCACCACGGCTACGAGGTCAGGCAGAGTCACGCCGGCGGGATCCATAATGTATGGTCAGTTCATACTGTAACGATTCCAACCTGGATGGCTGGAAACGTGCGGGTTGGGCGAGTCCTCTGGGCCCACTGTGAGCGCAGATGGTGAACACAAGCAGTGGGTAGCCGAAGTGCAGGTCCGGATAGCAGGAACAGAGACAGGGCACTGCAGATGTAGCCGTAGAACGTATGCACAGTCCAGGTATGGCAGGTGAACGGCTGGCACTGTCCTGGATGGAAGCAGACATAGGGTGTGGCAACAGGTATATGGCCAGCTGGGCAGCAGCAGGTGTTCAGCAGGAACGATGAACGTACAGAAAACGTACGATAGAGTCAGCAGCAATACAGCAGCCAAGGGGTCAAGCTCTAGTGCTGGAAGACAACAACGAACTGACCATGAGCTGAGGGAGGAAGTTCTTTAAGAAGCCAGAGGTTACAGGTCACTGGGCAGGGCCAAGGTACTCTGACTCTTTAAATGTGGAGCAGTGCCACGCGCGTACCCCTAGAGTGAGCACGTGTGTGCACAGAATGCCAGGGAGCTGGAGGAAGCAGAGATTTTGAGGCTTCAGGAGTGGCAGGAGCCAGGACAGGTGCGTGCAGAGAGCCAGGGACACCAGGGGATGTCGCAGCAGCGGGAGACACAGGAGACACAGGCATGCTGTCGGTCCATAGCAGGGGCCGCAGCGTGAACTGTGACAGCTCGTATTCGCCGCAAGTAATTGACATGTCACTTATCTCCCCGTGCGTACAATACGATCGTATTGTATGAGTGGGAGAGGAGGCGTAATCCATAGTTCTGTATGAGAGCTATGGATTACCGTAATTTCGGCGTATTTACCGAAATTACTCTGTGTGAACATACCCTTAGTATTACAGCTAAAAGTATTACTGGTCAGCTATAGACAGGAAATTAAAGTACACTTTGATATTTGGATGCAATGTGTTTATTAAAAAAATGCATGTATTTTAAATGACCCTGTAAACAATCTCATAGATTAAAACTAGCGCTGTATTTCAGATAGAAAAAAGGATGGAATACTGATGAAAATACACTGGTTTAATATCAGCCTAAACCAGCAAAACACAGCAGTTATTTAGTTGCATGTTATTTCATTTGTACATAACATGTCTTGACTTAAATAATAGATTTCCTATTATGATTAAAACGTTTATGCCCAGAAGATAAAAAGGTTGGCTTTACTGAAATGTTATATCATGAGCATAACAGAAATATCATGGGAAATAGGTGGAAAACTTTTAAACCTGTATATTCATATTAAACATGTCTATTTTTTGCAAAAACATGATTTTCTGTAATAAAGCAGATGAAACTTGACAAATGATTTTGTATTTGTACTTTGAGACATATCTAGTTTCCATCCCAAAGCATGTGAAGCAGGCGTCTCATTTGCATTTTAAAATAACTACAGCAGGCTACTTTTGATAAATTGTTTTCCAAACATGTTGTCATTTGTACTGTTCAAAACCAAGGTGTATGGATGTGTCAGCAAAATAATGCACTTTACATGAAAAAAATAAAGTGGTTGTCGAAAGCCACAAATTACTTTTTGCTGCTTTGATTTGTCACGTGCCATTCACACACAGCCCTTCACAGTGTGCTTTAACTTGAATCACTGCCCTTATGGATAATTTATCACTGGTGCTATATGTCCATGAGCAGCGTGTGGATTTAAAGCAATACGAGATAAGTAAATACAATAGAGAATGCTGCCGGGAAGAATAATGATCTTATCAGCCTCATCTTTATTACATTTACTGCTGTTTCATAACAAATGCATATGTATGATGAATTCTAATTTGTCCTATGCAAGAACTTGATTAGTGTTTAATGTGTCGTTTATTCTTGTTTTGTACAGTCAGCCCATCCTCATTATAGAAATTACAGCTCTTATCATCCTTCCTCCAAATACATTAGTTTGATGATTTTTTTCTAAGCTCATAGTGACTTGGTAAATGTTTATTTTTTACAAGGATTATTCCAGTTGTTTTCTTATTGTTTTGATTTGTAGGGGGACGTTGGTCCAAGAGGATTGCCGGGCCTGCCAGGATTGGTAATTATATAACAGCGCAAATTAGATTTCAAATTGTACAGCATGTGAAGTAGATGCCATAAAATCCATAAGGTTTAGTGCCTAGCCAGCAGAGCAGGCAGGAACAAAGCTAATAAATACAGGCAAATGGCTTTCTGTAAAATCATTATTTTGAAACAAAATAGCCTAGTGTGGATGCTGTTCTGTATGGTTCATGATCATAAAACCATCTTAAAAACAGTGTTGTTTCTTAAGAAGTCTACATGAGTAAATATACAGTTGTCAGGATTTCCAGTAAAACATAATCCTTGTCATGCCTTCTTATACAGCACTGCTTCTCAGATAGTAAGTGTTGACTTGAGCTTTTATTATAACATACAGATATCCACCTTACAAAGATTAAGTATAATATTAGTGTTTCTTTATCCTTATAAATAATAAGAGCAAAACTCTTAAAGTTTACTTTGAACATGCATAGGGACTGTCTATATAACAATTGCTTCATATTCTTACTTACACTTATTCATACAAAGTATCTGTGACATCAGACAGATTTTCATAAAGCTGGCCGCAGCTAATGATGGAAGTACAGGTATAATTGAATTGTTCCCAAATATTAATGACACATTTTTAACCCCTTTCCAGCATGTGACTTACATGTATGTCATCATGACTAGTAGGGAGTGTGGAGCAGGCTTAAGAGCTAATCATCATACATACATGGAGGGCAACAGGCATGAAATTTGGTGTCAACACGCCAAATTTCATGCGCATAATAATGGCTTAGAATGCCCCTGATTTATAAACCTGCTCTACATTGCGTCATAAATCAGGTGCATTCTAGCACTAGTACGACTAGTACTTTGAAAGTGGTTTACCTGTTCCAACAGTAATGCGCCTAGAATTGCAGTAGCTAATCTATAAATATATAGGTTTGTACGATTTTAGTGTGCCCCGCCTCCCGCATGCCCACCGAAATCAGGCGCATTACAAAGTGCCGAGGGCGCTGTGTAATGCGCCTGATAATGGCGTACGGGAGGGATTTGAATAAAGTGAACGAGGCTGCACCTGATATCGGGCTGAAAAGACGCCAGATATCTGGCACAGCTCTGTTCATACATGCCGCCGACTGTGTAGGATAGCAAAAGCCCAACTGCAATGGCTGGAATTGGACATACCTTTGATCCCATTTGTTAAACCCTTTAAATGACAAGGTCAATAACGACCACTGCATTTAAGTCAGTGAACAGAGAGACCTATCCATAAAAGTCAAGGTGTAATAAAATATCATGCTATTTTTCCTGCATGGTGAAAATCATGAAAGACAACTAGAATTTTGATCACTTTGTCATCAACAAATGGCATAAAAATTATTAAAAACAAGTCGAATGTTCCCCAAAATGGTACCAATAAAAGCTATACCTCAACCCATAATTAGCAAGCCATAGACAAGTCTGTCAAAAAAAATGTTGAATTCTGGGTCGGAGTATATTGTGAAACAAGTACCGTGTGCTCTCGAGTATAAGCTGACCTGAATATAAGGCGAGGCACCTAATTTTGCCACAAAAAACTGGAAAAACTTATTGACTCGAGTATAAGCCTAGGGTGACAAATGCAGCGGCTACTGGTAAATTTTAAAAATAAAAATGAATACCAATAAAATTACAAAGGCAGGTATAGACAGTTTAATGTCCCAATAGGCAGTTATAGGCAGTTTAATGTCCCCCGTAGACATGTATAGGAAGTTTAATACACCCAATAGGCAGGTATAGGCAGTTTAATGTCCCCATAGGCAGGTATATGTCCCCGTAGGCAGGTATATGTTCCCCATAGGTAGGTATAGGCAGTTATATGTCCCCCATAGGCAGGTATAAGCAGGGTTTTTTTTTATTTTTAAAATACAAGTACTCACCTCTCTTCCCACTTCTTCGATGCGCTGCCAGTTCTCCCTGACACAGGTGGCGTGATGTCATTGGGCTGTGGGCAGTGTAATGACATAGCACGCCGCCTGTGCCGGATACTCCAGAAGGCTGCAAGTCTGCTTGTGGCCTTTCGGAGTCCTATTGCGGAGCAGGGAGCGCTCGCTCTCTGCTCCGCAATAGTATCTTCAGCACATACAGCTGAAAAATAGCCGCCAGCGCCCGGCCGATGGCAGCGCCAGGAGGCTTTCGGGTAACTCGAGTATATAAAGCTGTATGCACTCCCAGAGGAGTCGCATACAGCTGGAGAGAACTCTGCTGGCGCCTGGGTCATGGCAGCGCCCAAACGCCGATGGTGACTCGAGTATAAGCCGAGGAAGGATTTTTCAGCACATTTTTTGTACAGAAAAACTTGGCTTATTTATTACACATAGTGAACTTTTTAAAAACAAACCCTCTGAAAATGTCAGATCTTCTTTTCCGATTCACCCTGTAAATACATATTTTTAGGTTTGTCACGATACTCTTTGGCAGGCATCCTCAAACTGCGGCCTTCCAGCTGTTGGGAAACTACAACTCCCATCATGCATTTATATAATTTATAACAGTGGGAATGATGGGAGTTGTAGTTTCCCAACAGCTGGAGGGCCGCAGTTTGAGGATGCCTGCTCTATGGTATAATAAATGTTACCAATTAAAAACAGAACTCATCTCGAAAAAAACAGTGAATAAAAAAAGTAAGAAGCTATAGCTCTTAGATCACGGGTGTCAGAATGCGGTCCACCAGCTGTTGGGAAAATACAACTCCAATCATGCCCACTGTTATAGATTATACAAATTCATAATGGGAGTTGTAGTTTCCCAACAGCTGGAGGGTCGCAGTTTGACACCCCTGTTCTTAGATGGATGAAAAAAATGTGAATGCCTTTACCGAATTTTGGAAATTTGAAAATATGTATTTGGTAACATATTCGATACTTACTCTTAAAGACCATTAGCAAATTGACCACTTTAAATTAGAGTTTTCATCA
The DNA here is from genome assembly GCA_025379985.1 of Phyllomedusa bahiana. NCBI lineage: Eukaryota > Metazoa > Chordata > Amphibia > Anura > Hylidae > Phyllomedusa > Phyllomedusa bahiana. Next base: position 8,452 of record JAODAL010024596.1, on the reverse strand, counting down.
TAAATTATAATGTCATTAAACTAGTGGGTGCAATATAAGCCATAACTAGACCTCTAACTTTGCAATCTAGTATGAGAGGGGGCTTTCAAGCAAAGTTTTATTCTGAACATGCAGTCTAATCTACAGGTAAGCACATTGTAGAGCAGAACTTGATGAGAAAATAGATATATTGTTTGTTATAAAAGTTCATTTTTTTCATTTAAATCTCTGCTCATAACAGGATTATCAGTCACATGGTGGCTGAGAGCTACCTCTGTATGCAGGGCCGCCATAAAGGCAGTACAGGGGGTACTGCTGTATAGGGCCCGGAGAGAAACGTGAATCAGGGGGGGCCCGCCGCCCGCTGCGAGCGGGCCCCCCTGTTTCACAAGGAAAATCACGATCTTTCTGCAGGCTTGCCTAACGCCTGTAATTTGCATACAAAGAGGAGAGGCGTGTGAGGAGAGGAGTGGAGATGAAAGGCCGGCCCCCCAGTGACAGATAAGCACAGAGACAATAACTTTACACTTACAGCTCCAGTGAGTGCAGGGCCCGTCCTCCTCCCTCCCTCTCTCTGCTGCAGGGATGACAGATCACATCAGTGAGGCCCCGCCCTCGGAGCGGGGCCTCACGGGGCTGAATAGTGACGTCATTCCGACTGCAGAGGAAAGCTGGCAGCAGAGAGAGGGAGGGAGGAGGACGGGCCCTGCACTCACTGGAGCTCCATCCCCCCTGTCCTGGAAACTCAGCCCTCCCTCCATCCCCCCTGTCCCGGACCCTCAGCCCTCCCTCCATCCCCCCTGTCCTAGACCCTCAGCCCTCCCTCCATCCCCCCTGTCCTAGACCCTCAGCCCTCCCTCCATCCCCCCTGTCCTGGACCCTCAGCCCTCCCTCCATTCCCCCGTCCAGGACAGTCAGCTGTCCCTCCAACCGCCCCCCCATCCTGAGCCCTCAGCCTCCCTGTCCAGACCCTCCATCCCGACCCCTCAGCCTCCCTGTCCAGACCCTCCATCCAGGCCCCTCAGCCCTCCATCCCGACCCCTCAGCCTCCCTGTCCAGACCCTCCATCCAGGCCCCTCAGCCCTCCATCCAGGCCCCTCAGCCCTCCATCCCGATCCCTTAGCCTCCCTGTCAAGATGGTAATTACTACCATTTGGGGAACTATGGATAGGGTATTTTTACATGTGGGGGGCAGTTAGGAAGATGATAAAGTGAGGAGTATCAGGTGTTTGTGTTGTAAATTCTGCAGGGAGAAGTGGGAGAAGTCATCATGGAGGTCTGGAGCGGATGGAGAAGAAAAAGGAAAGTGAACGACACATCGGACAAGACATCACCAGTGAGTCACTAAATGCACTATTTATCTACCACTATATGAGCACTGTATGGCCGTTATATTGGTCTTGGTATAATGGTTTACATTTAGTAACAGTATGGTGGTAGTATTCAGTGCTATGTTCACATGGCAATGACTGGGACATATTTCAGCCCGTAATCCGCGGCGTACTGCGCTAAATACGGGGCGAGATACGTCCCAGTCATTACGGTAATCCACAGTTCTCATAGAGAACTATGGATTACGTCTCCTCTCCCTGCTCGGGAGAAGTGACATGTCAATTATTCACAGCGTATACACGCCGCTAGTAATGCATGTCTATGGTGCCGGCGGGCTGCTGATTCCCCCCCCCCCCCTCCCCGCTCCAGAGCACACGACATAATTGCGGGCGAAATACGTCCCACAATTACGCCGTGAATAAGCCGCGTGAACGCTGCCTTATGGTGTAGATATGTGGTGATGATGTTGCATTTTTTTTTCTTTTTCTGGGGTGGGGGCAGAGCGGTGGAGTAGGGAAGGGGTGGGGCCACGGGGAGAGAGGGGGGCCACGGGTGGGGGGGGGCCCAGACGCTTCAGCTGTATGGGGCCCTGAAATTTCTGATGGCGGCCCTGTCTGTATGAACAGTAATTCAATGTATACTGTCAATCACTTTGACCACCCACCGGACTACTAAACCCACAATGAACAGAAATGTAAATGAATAAATGATATGTTACACTGAAACCTTTGTAATAAAACTAGGTATCAATCATCTCAGCTTTTCCTGTGCTATTCTGTCTGCAGATTGGACTATAGGTTAAATGTAGCAGGCTTGTTTTAAGAGGATGTTTCATTACTGTTTCAAGCAGTGAAAGTTTTCTCTTCTACTAGTAAGGTGCTACAGGAATATTCAGGTAATCCTCGTCCATTTAGCCAAGAAGGTGCACTGTTTTAATGTCAGTGTCAATGCCATATTGTATTTTTTAATCCAAATAGGTAAACAATTCTGTGCTGAATAATTTCTTAATGTATGGTAATAAAGTTTTGTTTTACTAATGTAGAAAGCCTTAACCTGTAGAAAGCTTCTAACCACTAAAGGATGCTTAGAAGCTTACTGCCTACTGTTTACTCAATGGACTAAATAGCACATAGTATGCAGGTATCCTCTTAACTGTCTCTAAGATGCAAATTGTTATGTAGCACATTGAAAATTGAATGTATTCTAGATTATCATTAAATCCTGCAGCTCAGATTGTGAGTCATCCTCCACCTCAATGTGAAAGGAATTTATAGCTGGGGTCTGTATCCTGTATAGTGTGGCTACAGCCCCAGTGCATATCTGATAAGCCCTAGGTTTTACAACTCTAACATAAACAATCTCCATCAAGAAAGTTTAACAGATGTCACCTTTGACCCCCCTGCACCATAAACCCTTTCATTGACCTACCCCAGCAGAAGCGCAGTCCGTGAGTGCCACCTAGTGGCGTTAGTACGCATCACCCTCATCAGACACTCCTGTATACACCCACCTCCTAAAATAATTCCAGCCAGTAAGAGAGTAGGCAGTTATGAGAAAGGAGGAGAAAACCTGGACAGGTATAAGACACGAGGCCAACCTCTAGTCTGTGTTCATAGCTGGGGGTCAATTTCTGATTGAGCTGTGTCCCATTTTCCATCCTTCCCCCGGGACCTGATCTGAAACATCTGTAAGTGTGAATTCTTTCTATGCATTTATCCTTTTTATTTTAATAACTGATTGATGTGTATGTCATGGTCTTTGTTATCATATTTTGTTCATGTAAGCACTGAAAATCATTTTAAAATTAAATTTAGCCTTAATTCGTAAGTTCTTGGTGTTGCACGAATCCATTTCCTTGAAGGAGTGTATTTTCTTTTGTAGCTACTTCAGAGCAGTGAGTTGAGTATTTTTTACGTGTTTTTTTTTAGAATATCTGTTAGGAATCAGATTCCTTCCGGCTGATTCCTTTTTGATTATTGAAGGAAGGTGGTGGCAGCGTGTATTTTTGGGGGGGCTGGAACTGTCTTGTGGTATGATTTATGCTTGATTCGCTACCTGAGTGAGAGGTGAGCGCAAGTGGAAATAACTCTACCCCATTGCAGTGGCCCCCAGTCACGTGCTGGTGAGCGTGTACGTGACACAAATCAATATAATTATCACAGAATTTTTTACCTAAAATAACATAGTAAAAACGGAGGATTTACTTTGACCCCTTAACAGACCAGTACATCATTGTGCAGTGAACCGGAACGCACCATGATGTACCAGTATGTCATGGCGATTGTGCAGGCACAGGAGTAGGTGCCAGCAAGATCAGTGCGGGAGCCCGGCGGTGATTGACCACCGGGCTCCTGCAGTTGTCAGCGGGAGTGGAGATAATTGCACAGTTCAACCTCTTAGCTGCCGTGGTCAATAGCGATTGCAGCAGTTAAGGATTTTGACAGAAAGCAGTCTCTCCATCGGAACCCCCGTGACCAGATTGTGGGGTTTTGGTGGTTGACATGGCAACTGGGAGTCAGACAAGGACCTCTTTGTTATCTGTGACATAGTCCTATCAGGCTCTGCCTGGAGGCGGAGCTTGAAAGGATGATTGACAGTTGGCATAATACAATGCAGCATAGATATGCTGCAATATATTATATCTGTATTATACCAGCAATCTAATGATTGCTAAGATTAGTCCCATAATGAGAGAAGTGAAGAAAAAAAAGTAGAAGTTAAAAAAATAAATAAAACTAAAAAATAAAGTTAAACACGCACACTGCCCTTTACCCATTTCAAATACCAATCACCCCCAAAAAAGATAAAAATAAAAAAGCACACATATTTGTTATTGCCACATGCATAATGATCTATCTTGTACATTTGTCATGTTTTTTAGCCCATACAATGAACGCCGTGACAAAAACCCAAAAGAAACAATACCATATTTGAGATTTTTTACATCCTGCTGCATAGAAAATGGAATAAAAAGAGATCGAAAAGTCATGTAAATCCCAAAATGTTTCAAATGAAAATGTCAGTCTGTCCTGCAAAAAAGCCCTTACACAGCTCGATATTCAGAAAAATAAAAAAGTTATGAAAATTAGAAGAGCGATGCATAAATATTATTTTACAGAATATATTTTTTAAAATATCTGTAAAAATGGCAGAATCAGTGGAATTGACATTGATTTGCATTTCTCCGTTCATAATTACTGTACACCAGTAAAATGTAAAATTTCCACTTTGCTTTAATTTCTGTGAAACGCCTAAAGCATTAAAAAACGTTCTAAATGTCGAAAGTTGAGGGGTGTAGTTTTTTTAGATGGAATCTTTTTGTGGGTTTTCTAACATACAGGCCCCTCAAAGCCATGTAAGAACAGGAATGATCCCTAAAACAATCTCTGTTGCAAATTTTCTTGAAAATGTTAAAATTTGCTACTAAATTTAAAGGCCCCATAGTGTCCAAAAAGAATAAAAGGATGTTTAAAAAATGATGCCAACATAGAGTAGACATGGTAGATGTTAATTATTTACTATTTTGGTTGGTATGACTATGTGTTTTACATACAGAAATTGTTAAACTTTAAAAATGGCAAATTTATTTTTAAATGTTCACATTTTGATATTTTTCACAAGAAAACAAGGATTGTATCAACCAAAATTAATTACTAACTTAAAGCACAAAGTGTCACAAGAAAAAAAATTTAAAATCTTATTGATAGGTAAAAGCATTAAAAAGTTATTTCCAGGTAAAAGTTAAATATTTCAGATTTTAAAAATAGAGCTTAGTCCTTAAGGAGTTAAGGTTCTCCAAACTGCAACATGGGGATCTTAGTGGGTGCTATTGTTACTTACAACTCAAGGCATCTAAGAGTTGCCCAACTGCTGGACATATATCATTTTAAATGAGGGTATCTACTAACATCTACTAATTACATTCTAATAACTGTAAGGGCATGTCCCCACGGCACGGGTTTTCGGCCAGTTTTTCAGCCGGTTTGCGTTTTTTCAGACCGCCTGAAAAACCGACCAAAAATTAGCACAATTGTGCTCTATGGAAAACCCGTGCAGCAGTCCCCACTGCACGGGTTTTCCGCCCGGCGGTTTTGCCGCCCGCGGTCTGCTCAAAAAAACATTGAGCATGTTCATTCTTCCATCCGGTTTCCGGACAGAATATGAACTCTTCAATGGGAGGGGGGGGCTCTTCTCCGCTCATCAACCCCCTCTTCCCCCGCGGCCGTAGGGACGGCCGCAAAACAGGACAAATACCGTCCGGCAAACTGGCCGGTATTTGTCCTGTACCGTGGGAACGCAGCCTAAGTTTGTGGGTGTAAGGAAACATCTCTTAACAATCTGGTTTTTAAAGACATTTACACTATAAATAAACAACAGTGATCACTTGCCAAATCCTCTATTATCTCAATAGGTGACATAAATCCAGCTTTGCGATTCTTTCAGCTGAATTGTTTTACATACAGCACACACTGCTTTATGCCTTTGAATTTAAAAAGGTTAATGTCAGTGACATACTAGGGTACATTAAAGTAATTGTTCCAGAATTCTGGCACAATTTGTGCCAAAAGTACTGGCATGCATGCTTTACACCACATTTATCATGTGTATTTGAAATTTTCTAGACACTTCTGGGTCATCTGACAAAAGAGGTGTGGTCTCAGAAAAAGGAAAGGTCATGGCTTAGTGTACAAGACTGTGCACAAGACAAATGCACCAAAATGTTGCCACAATTAGTGGAATAATGTAAGCCAAGTAATAGATGTTAAAAAGCGCTGAAAAATGGGACATTATTTACTCAAAAACATAATCATAAGGACATACTTACAGCCAGCATGTTGCACCAGACATATCTGTGTAAGTGGCACCCTTTTTAAACTCTTATCTATATGTTATTATAATACCAGCAACCACCCCCCTCATGCATAAAAGGTGTGTGAGTGGTTGTCTTATTGGTATTTTTGCATTTGTGCAGTCTTCCCATGTATTATACTGCGGCTGTTTTGCATACTGGTTTGAACTGGTAATGTGCAGTTTTTTATTATTCAGTTGTTCCTGTAGTGGAGGGGTGTGTGAGCTTCACAGTTATCTGCACCTGTTATATCTTTCCCAAGTAGCATGGGGGCTTGTGTTGCCTCCTACTGAGTTCAGTCTATAGTCCAGCCATTGAGCTGTAAGTATGGCCTTGTGGATGTGTTTTTGAACTAATAGATGGTGTAAATTTAGACTAGACAGTTTAAACATGTTCCAGATTTAGTTTACCATTAGTATTAGACAGTAATGATAAATCTGCTTCTTTATGTTTAAAAAATAGTATCACTTTACAATATACTACAACGTTAGGGGGAAAAAAAGTATGTTCATTCTTAAGAAATGAGCCGAAACGTACGATAAATCTACCATTCACAGAAAAGTTTAAAAAATAAGAATGTTGTAACTGATAGATAGTTAAACAAAAAGATGGCCAGGGTGGCATTAACAGCAGAATGCCAGCCTAGTAATTACAGCCACAATGGGACCTCCATGTTGGCAGTAACGATATGTTAAGCTTATTTGTATTTCATGCAGTTTCCATCTGGCATCAAATCTTTGACAAAACCCATAATTGAGATCTCTTCTATTTAAAATGGTGTTATCAGATCTACTATCCAATTCCATGGTCAGGCTTATTTAGAGGCAAAATGTAAATTGGTCCCTGTAGGTATATCATTGCATGTAATTACAAAATTATATGAGGCTTAACAGATCTGAATTTCTGTGAATTTCAATCAAAAGTGTAAAACTTTTTATTTTCCCTGCTCAAAGTGCAAATTGAGGTGTTGTTAGTTTTCGGTTGACAGTACAACCTGCCAAATTCTTTTCATTACTCTTGAAAAGCATATTTAATGAATAAGATGCCTTGATGGCTTTGTAATAACATTGTTTTTGAGCGACTTATTCTAGATTTTATTCTTGCCCCCAAATGAAACCCTATTTCAGCATTTTTTTTATGTTTTTTTTTGTTGCATTCCATAAGTCATATTTTTTTCCATTGACATGGCTGTAAGAGGGCTTGTGTTTTTGCAAGTTGAGTTGCATTTTTCAATTACATCTTTTTGGGGTACATATAAGTTCTTGATAACTTCTATTAACTCTTTCTGAGGGTAGGAGAGATAAAAATAGAACTTAAAGAGTAAGAACTTACCTTTTTTTTTATGGCTTTCTCCCCTAAAAATATGTTTTAAATTTTATTTTTTTCTTAATTAGTTTGACGATTTCGTTGGCTATCGAGATCGACGAAAGCGATAGTCGGCCGCTACGATAAGGTTTTTTCGATAGTGGCATCGATTTTGGCGATTACCATTAAAGTCTATGGGGAGCAACAAACCTTTATTATTACTCCCAAACAAAGGCTGGAGAAGCTGAAATTAAATCCCCAACAGTCAAAAGGATAGTGTAAAAATATTGGGAAACACCTTAGGGAAAAGGTCAAGAAAAAAATCACAGACCATTCACTATCCCTTTTGTACACAGCCTGACCCTTAAACCCGCTCACCCACAAATTAAAAAATGCCAAAGGCATATGATTTGAACCATAAAGTTACTTGAACGGACATTTTAATACCCCTTCCCGGGAACGCACATGAGCCCCAAAATGCATGACCCCCAATTTAAAAAAGGCCAAAAAGGAGTCTTTCAACCACCATTTTTGTTGAATGGGCACTAAATATCGTCCTGTACCCCAAATGACCATTTAAACCTGTCTGACCCCCAAATTTAAAAAGTGCCAGAAAAAAAGGGGTCTTTTAACCCCCCATTTTAGTTTTAAATGGACATTACTGTCCCTTTCCTGGGGCCCCAGTTTTACCATTAAACCCGTCGGGGCCCCCAGATTACAAAATGCCAGAAAAAGGATCTTTCAACCACCATTTTAGTTGAACTGGAATTGACTAGAACTGTCCTGTGCCCGCATGACCCGGGCCGAGTTACATGGGGGCGGGAGAGCCAGGCTGGGGTCCCCATCTATTAACACCAGGTTTAAAAAAGCCCTGATGACGCAGCAACAAAAACTGTCGTGCTGAAGCAGATGCGGAAGCGGGGTGTGAGAAAATCAGCCTTCCCAACACAGCCAAGACCTGGGGAGGCTTCCCTCCCTATGAGTGCG
>JAODAL010024595.1:0-60259 GCA_025379985.1 Phyllomedusa bahiana | reverse complement strand
TGTTACCCTTTTCATTATATTATTGTAATGACTTTAAAACACACTGCTGTACTTTCTATCACAGCATGGATTTTGGGAGTTTTTAGTCCAGTTGGGCATGTTACCCTTATATCAAGAATGTCCTTTTGTGCTTCTCATGTAATCAGACATTTTTATTGTGATATTTCACCATTGTTAAGGCTATCCTGCAGTGATATATGCAGTGTAGAATTGTTAACTTATGCTGTAGGGACACTTGTTGGAATTTTGACATTAGTTTTTACAGTGCTATCATATTTTTTTATTTGTATGAAAATTCTTAGTATTAAAACAACAGAAGGTCGTGTGAAAGCCTTTTCTACCTGCTCTTCACATCTAACTTGTGTGATTATGTTTTATGGAACAATAATGTGTTTGCACATGAGACCCACATCAACTTTTTCTTCCACATTTGACAAGTTCTTTGCTCTTATATATGCTGCTTTGGTTCCAATGTTAAATCCTTTTATTTACAGTTTTAACAACAAAGATGTCAGAAAGGGTTTGAGAAAACTCAAAAGCCAAATAATACAAACACTAAAATATTCTGTTTAAAAGGGTCTATTAAAACAGAATAAAGTAGAAGGCGACCAGGAGATGAACATACAAGATTAAGTAAAGCATTCACGGAAAAAAAATTAGATACATCGCCACATAAATGTTAATTGAATACTTTTGTGCTAAAAAAGTCAAAAGTATTAAAGGAATGATACCTTATTGGCTAACCCCAAAAATATTTGCAAACTTTCTGAGCACAGATACCTCTTCATCATTTATCAATGAATGACTAATAAAGTCTTAGAATACCTTCATACGCATAATAAAATAAAACTAAAGCAAACAGACATCATATGAAATGGGGGAAGTAGTAAATAGTGTTTTGACTGTTTCTACCTGTGTAGATTCACAACCTAAAGTAAGCTATGTATGTAGAGGAAATGTATTCAGCATAAGAAGCAGTGTAGATGTGAATTCAACACTGTGGTGAGACAGTAAAACCATTTATTACATCTGGCACCGTTTATATCTTTGTCTCTTTCAGTACATCTTTCCTTCCTCCTCCATCCTCATAAACTTGGTAGGCTATAATAATTTGTCTTTTTTTCTCAAAATGGACCTATTTTCTTTATGGTTTTAAGATCAGCAGCAATTTCCTCTTGATACTCATGCTGGGATTGTATGCCACTAAGAGCATTCTATTATCTTATTTCTATTTGTAATTCTAAAGACTGCTCCATGTAATCTTTGTGGTTCTGTGGATGATAAATGGGTTTAACACTTTACCACAGTGTTGGATTCACATCTACAATGCTCCTTAGTGCTGTATCACGGTATCGGAATAATGGTGCCGCACACCTTACTGGAGTTCGGGTGCTCAGTGGAAAGGCGAATAGGCTGAGATACAGTGTGTAGAGAATCCATGGCTTTCCTTTTGTTAGTTAATCGCGAAATTAATTTTTATTCTTTTAAACAAAGAATTAGTTGTGGTTACAGGTGAATGTAGATCTCCATTTCGTAATATGCAACATTAGAGCAAGAGTTATTCCTAGAGATCAATAACGTTTGCGAACCTTGACATGGGACTACAATCAGGGACTGCTGTTAATGGCAGGTGTGAGGAGTTGGGTTCTGGAGAGTATCAACTGTTGAAGGCATTGTTTTCCATCATCATTAGCTTGGCTGTAGATAATGAACTTCATGTATCGTGCATGAAACCATCTTAGATATCTTTGAAGGCTTGTAGACTTGTAGTAGAGTAATGTTTTTGTAGTATTTTTTTCAGTGTTCTAGTATTAACATTTACACATAGTAATAGGTACATGAAATGTCTTATAATTTACATAGTAACATAATGAAAAATGACTTGCTCAAGTCTTGACTAATGTTAGGTATAATACCATTATTTTTTATTTAAAACACATATATTGTTGACAGGTAGATACAGGGACATTATTGATCATTTTATAGAAAGCAACTAAACAAAAACAACCTAATATTTGGGTACTCAAGTAGCATAGAAATAAAGAGTGCACACAGGGAACGGGATAAAAGTAAATGAATTGTGTGTTATGTAAGAATGTAAAGTGTCCTACCTCCCCTCACTCCAATCATCAGGTGTCACTCTAGTGTTCCATTTCAGCTACAGCCAGGGGGAAGAGAGAGAAAGGGAACAAAAAGACAGACTTGTGTTGATGATGACATTAGTTGCTGCCTGAGAAGAAAGAAACATGAAGAGCAAGCTGCATACACAAGTTAGAGAGGGAAGAGACTTGATTGTGGAGGTTGATGAGGAATCCCAAGCTGTGAAGTATGGTAAGCCAGATCCAGATTTCAGCTGGATAAGGAGCATTGGGAAACTGTGTGTGGACAGAGAGGGAGATTTTCATCACATGGGTGTGCTTGTGCTGACGAAGATACAGTATGCTGCCTCACTACAGGCTAGAACCTTTCCTGAGATAGACTCTGAGCTGGCATTAGTTACTATGAAGTTCATATGCTTACACATTCTCAAGAATGGTTGACAGCGGCCACTATTTCTTTAATTTGATATAATTGATCAACTTTATTTAATCGTTGTCCCATAGAGGGGTATTGTTTTGACCTTCAGATGGAAGGAATCAGCAACTAAGCTGAAGCAAACAGCTATGAAAGACATTTTTTAATTTATCGGCTATACTCAACCATTGTGATACTGCGCAGGGGCGTTGCTATCAATAAATGATAAAAGAAAAATTACGTATAGGGCTCCGAACTCCGCCGCCTAAAGATAACCAGCAGATAAAAGCTAGTAGCTATAGGGTGATACTATCAGGATGGGAAGATCCAAGGATATTTGTCTCTTCTGATCCTAAAAATATCAGTCTGTAGACCACCAAAAGCAGGCCATTACATTCGAGGGTCCACTTTTGATGATAACCTGGCTCTTCCCAGTAACTGTGGTGTATTGGGTACTAGGGTAATAGTGTGACTCTTGGGGGTGACAAAAAACACCGCTTACTGACACCAAGCCCCAGTAGTAGTAATGTAGAGGTGTTTGTCAGATATGTTCAGTCCAACACTGGAAGAAAATGGTAAATAAAACCACAAGCAACAAAATACACTTTATTTAAATAAACATTACCTGGCAACTTCCTTTGAAAATTAGAAACATTTAAAAAAATTACAGTATTAAATTCCATTACCTGCACACCCTAAAGAAACTTCTTGGGGCTGATTTTCTGCGGATGCAGGAGACAGACTTCAGGCCATACTATTGCAGTCCCATATATCCAGTTCAATGAAGGAATCAACAGCACTCCAAATTTGCTGGTAGTGAAACTATCCAAAGGGTTTTATTTTACATAATTACTTTAAATGAGGAGTCATTTAATCAAAGCTATAAGCCGACATAGGGGACTAAGAAAATCGTTTGTGTGATGTTTCACTTCAAGGGGTTATTAACTAGAGAAGCCTGGGCCCCAAAGCAAACTTTTGGATGCCCCCCTGTCAGCCCCTCCCCTGATCATGAATATTTACTGGTGTCTGTTAATAATATGTTATGCAGTTAATAAGTAATAAAATAAACAAATAGCTCATCATACATATCACTATCATACTGCTATGAAACAAATCCCACTATATTAAGACCAACCAAGTATGATGTAAAACTTGCCTTATTAAAATCGAATAAGTAGGGTAAGTCTAACCTCTGTTGTGGGTAACAATGTGAAGGGATCGCTATTCCTGGACTATCGCACTGAAATTATGTTATAACGCCATTCAGCTTGGGTTTATGGAGGATCGGTTTGTCAAAAACTAATCTCATCTGCTTCTATGAGGAAGTCAGTTCAGACTGGATAGGGTAAAGGCATTGGATGTCATATATCTAGATTTTTCTAAAGCATTCTGATACATGTGCAACATATAAGGTTGGTAAGTAAAAATGAGATTGCTTGGAACTGGGGAAAGTGTGGTGGCAAGTGGGAAGCTCAACTTCTCCAGTGATAGAAAAATACGAAGGGGTGAGGTAATACTAAAAGGTACATACTCTGAGCTGGATCCCTGTTTACTTGTAGTGTGGTTAACAATTAGCGATGGTCAAGATATTGGGCCTATCCTCTTTATGTTATTTTCATTAATGGATCTTACACATGGATTGCACAGTAGATTATCATAGTCTTTGCGATGAAACTAAGCTCTGTAAAGTAACCAACAAAATAGAGGATAATGTTGTTATTACAAAGGGATCTGGATAAGTTTGGAGGCTGGGCACGAGAAATGGCAGATTCAGATGGGTTTGAAACACAGTAAATGCGAAGGTTATGCACTGGGGAGGATAAAAATCATTACATGATTACATGTTAAATGGAAAAACGTGGGTAAAAAGTGACGATCGGATGAGAAGACTTTGGGAATCTCCTGGTGGACTCAGTAAACTTACTTGTAGCAGCCAGTGTCAGGCAGCAGCTGCTGCCAAGGGCAAATAAGGGTGTATGGGGTATATTAATAAGGGATAGATGACATGCAGCGAACATTATTCTTCCTTTTACAAGTCGTGGTTATAGACCATAAATGGATCATATTATGTACAGTTTTCTTGGGCTCCAGTGCCAGGAAAGACATTGTAGGAGCTTGAACAGGTACAAAGACGGCAACAAAAATATAAAAGGACTGGGTGGGACTTGCAATACCAAGAAAGATTAGCAAGATTAGGGTTATTTAGGTTTAGAGAAATTGACGTCTGAAGGACGGGACATAATAAAATTTGTTAATATATGAGAGGTCAATATATAGATCTCTCAAGAGATTTATTAAATGACCAGGACTGTATCAGAATAATGGGGCGCCATCCTCTACGTCTTGAGGAAAGAAAGTGTCTCTACTCATAAACTTTTAGGGCAGTGAGACTGTGGAAAATCTCTGCCAGAGGAACTTGTCATGGTGAATTCAATAACAGAGCTTCATAAAGGGTTAGTGGATGCTCCTCTTTCTCGGATGCGTACTGTAATAGTTTATAACAAGTTATAGTGACTAGGATTGTGGAGTAGGGCTGTTGATCAAGAGATTATTCTGATTGCCAGATTGGAGTTGGGAAGGAATTTTTTCCCTAAAATAAGGACAATTGGCTCCTACCTCATTAAGGTTTTTTGCCTTCTCTGGATCAACAGACTGTTTATCTCAAACTCCCTGAAGCGGAACTGGATGAAATCTTGTCTTTTTTCGGCCTTACAAACTATGTAACTATGTAACATTACCAATCATGCTACTACATAAAGACCCAATTACACTGCAAGAACATGACCACAAATTACCACCACATAGTGACTTGATAATATCCCTATACTATTACTAAGTAAAGATCAGCAAACAAAGACCAATATTACTGCCATACAGTGACTATATAATGATAGATACCCGTTATAAACAGGCTCTGCAGACTGTATATTACCATCATACAGTGATCATATAGTGGTAGATGCCATTTGTACACAGGCTCTGCAGACATGTGATTACAGTGCATTTACATCCAGGGAGTCCCAGGTGATGTCTTGTCTGATGAGGCATTCACTTTCTCTATTCTTTTGTATTTAGTCCAGAATACTATGATGATTTCTCCCTTCCACTACTTGTCCCTACAAAGTTATCAAACAAATATCCTAGAATCCTCACTTTTCCAGGACCTCCCTCAAGCTGTCAGTCTTGTCCTCTGTAAAAAAAGTTCCAGGGTAACGAGAGATCAGTTACATGCATTGCTTGAAGCTCAGCCTCTGAGGGTGTTGGAGGTTGGGGAACAGAGGACTAACCTCCTTGAGGTTGTGCTACAACTATGACCTGTATCCCTTCCTTTGCACCCCAGAAGGTTCTTCACAAAAACCCAAAAAAAAATACATGATTTTTCATGGGTGCAGGAGAGGGGAGTTTAGTATTTCATGCTTTTTGCAGTGTTTTTTTTGCTTTTTCCCCCAGATTTCCTTTTTTGGGATTATGATGGATTTATTGGGGGGGGGAAACTACATCTGACCAAAATTAGATAAAATTTTTTTAAAATAAAGGTTTGAATTGAAAGTATTGGGGGGAAAGGGTTTTAATTGGGAAATTAAATTTTGTTTTTTTTTGGTGTTGTTGGTTGGGGCCGGGGTTTCTTTAAATTTTTTTAAAATTCCGGGGTTTTGGGGAAAATTGGGTGAAATTTTTAGGGGGGGACGGGGAACAAAAATTTATATTTTGGGGGGGAAAAATTGGTTAAGGGGGCTTTGGAGGAAAAAAACCCCGGGGTTGGCGGGAAAATTTTCCCCCCAACCCCACCTTTTTAATGGGATGTTCTGTTAGAATTCCCTTTGCCTTTTCTAAAAAATTTGCCCCCCCAAATGGTAAAAAAAATAAAAACCCGGAAACAAAACCCCCCCAACATTTTATTTGAATAAAACCAAGGCCCTCCCCGACAAAATTCCCTTGTTTCCTTTTTTTTAAAAAAAATGGACCCAACATTTGGCCGCTTTGCCCCTGGGGGGAAAAACCTATAAAAATTTTAAAAAAAAACTAATTAAAAATTTGGGCTGACAGCTGTCTAAAGTGCGTAGGGAAAGAAAAATACAAAAAAAATGGCTAAAATATATAGGTTGCCCCTCATTTGGGATAGGTACCGTAACTAAGAAAGGGTAACCCCCAAAAAAGTTACCCAAAAAACCCAAATTCTTTTAGAAAAAAGCACCCCGGGGACTGGTCAAATTTAGATAGCCCAAACCCCATTACGGGGAAAGGGATCCGCTGGTGGGTTTAAGGGGCCAAAAAATTAGATAAGATCCCAGCTAAGAAAAGGCCCCAAAGGGTACCAAACCAGGGAAACCCGCTTCAGGAAAGATTGCCCAAGGGTTTCCACAGGTTTAGGTAGTTAGGTGGGGCAGGCAAGGGGGCCCCTAGTTAGCAACGCCAAACAAAAACCCTACTTTCCCCCAATAAAAAAAATTTTTTTTTTATTAAAAATAAATAAAAGCGAAAATTAAAAAAAAATTAAAAATTTTAGGGGGTGCAAAAAAGTGCAAAAGTGCTGAGGTAAGTTTTACCCCCAAATCAAAATAACTCAAATAACAAAAAAAAAAAAATTACAAAATTGTACACCATGATTTAAAGTAATATATTCAAAAATGCATATGCCATAACAAGGTAACATAAATAATACATATATGAGCAAACCAATGTGTATAAGTAACTAATATAAAATAAAGCCATAATAATGAAATAATACAGACTGAATACCGGAAAAGACCCAATGCACGTTTCGCAGGAATGCTTCGTCAGGGATCAATAATGCTTCGTCAGGTTCTAGTTAGGTAGACAGGAAGGTAGTAGGGTCCCATGTAGGTAGGCAAAGCACCAGGGAAGAAGATAAGTAGTCAGACGGGGCCCAAAGGTAGGTTCAGGTAGGTAGGTAGGCAGGGTCCCAAGTTGGTAGGTAGGCAAAACCCTAGGTAGAAAGGTAAACTGTCAAGGCCCCAGGTATGTAAGTGGGCCACATTTAGGTAGGTAGACTCCTGTTAGATATGTTGGTAGGCCCAAGTTAGGTAGGTAGCCCCCAGTCAAGTTAATGGGTAGGCCCTAGGTAGGTAGGTTGGTTTTCCCAATGTAAGTAAGTAGGTTGGTCCCTAGGTGGGTAGGCCCCAGGTAGGTAAGTAGGTAGGTCCTAGGTTATTAAGCTTGGTAGATCCTCGGTAGGTAGGTTGGTAAGCTCCAGGTAGGTAGGCTGCAGTTAAGTAGGTAGATACACCCCAGTTAGGTTGGTAGACCCCAGCTAGGTAGGTGGCCCCAGGTAGGTAGGTAGATAGGCCCGAGGTAGGTAGATAGGCTCCAGTTACGTAGGTAGGCAGTTAGTAAGGCAGTTAGTAAGGCCTAAGTTAGGTAGGTATTTAGGCCCTAGGTAGATAAGTAGGCCGCAGTTAGGTAGGCAGACCCTAGTTAGATTGGTACGCCCTAGTAGGTGATAGTTGGGCTCAAGGTAGGTAGGTGGTAGGTGAGCCCCAGTTAGGTAGGTGGACCCCAGGTAGGTAGGTGGAAGGTGGGGCCCAGATAGGCAGTAGGTAGGGCCCCAGTACTGAAAGGAAAAAAAAAACTCATCTCTCTCTACCCTTTCCTCTGAATTGACGATCGCCAGGCTGGCTTCTGCATGTGAAGCCCAGCGTAGTTGGCACAAGATGTGATGTTAGGACTAGCAGCTGATGCCTTGTAGGCTTAATGCCTAAGGCCTTAGACCTACTATTCTGAATAGCGGAGCAGAGCACAGGCGGTGCTCTGCTTCTCTAACTGTTTGTGCTTCACGAAGATGCGTGAGATAACACTTTCTCAAGCATGTGTTGCCTTAAATTGTAATTAGCATATCACATAGACACATGTTGCATTACAAAAAAAAACATTGTTACATTTAACATAAATTTAATAGTCAAATATAGAATGAGCTAGAGAAAAAACGCAATTTATTATAGAAAAGGTCTTAGGTTAAAACATTTAACCCCTTCGGTACTAGTGAATCTAGCTTATAGATCCAGAAGGCTTATCGTTGAAGCAATCTGGTTTTTAATGAACCATTATCTGGGGCATATAACTCTTCTAACACACACTACATAAAGTCACTAACCTGGTGAAGTGCATTGTAGAAATGTTTGGCAATGGTACTTTCTCTGTACTAGCTCAGTATCTGTTGTGTCTCTAAATGTATGACATTCCATTCCATCTTAGATCTATAGACTTGTATGGCTGATTTGTGTTCATTAACATGGATTTTAACATCTACTTTTTTGCCCTATATAATTTTTACCACATGGGCACTTGAATACCAAAAGAAATTGTATCCAACACAGTAATATAGAAATGTAAAAACAATAGTTTATTAAATCTTATAATAAACAATTAAAAAATATATCAGTAACAGACAAAATCACACCCAAATAAAACATACCCAACTAATCCTTACTGAAACATAATGCTATACATCATACAAGTGATAATAGTATCAAAACATCACATAAATAATTACAAAATTATAAATTCAATACATCACCAAAGATCAGCGGATTAGAATGAACCAAACACCCCAACGCGCATTTTGTCTACGCTTTCTCAAGGGGAATGAAAGCACAGACGAAACGCGTGTCGTGGTGTTTGGTAGAAATGCATATAGACGTGAGAGGTAGAGATGGGTGAAATGATTCTAATGAAGTGGAATTCGTTTAGAATTTCAGAAAACTTCGGTTCTGAACAAGTCGAAGTTTGGGGACTTCGGTGAACGAAGTGTGCTTTTGGATTGATAAATGGCTTCGAGCACATGGCGCTACATGGGCAAAAGCAACTCTGGAGAAGAGGGCATAGCCTGCATGACATTGCAAGAATGAAGCCAATCAGAGACCCGCGGGATTCTGTTGACTTCAACCGGCACTATATACAGACTCCGGGGCGCGACCTGGGAGCTCATACCGCTCTCACTAGTACGCTGACAAGGAAGTTGCTGCGTGCCGCACTGATTGTTACTGAAGAAACCTAGATTTTTAGTACAGCGATTTTTTGTGGGGGTGTCTCAGCTTGTCTCCGAGACTGTCTTCTTCTCTTAACGTTCTATTTCTGAATTTTTTTTGGTATTGGATCTGAAAATCCATGTGCGTCCACTGGCAGCTGCATATACATTTAAATCCTATCTGGTCTCTACAGCACCATTGAATATCCAAGGGGGATCTAAGTCAGTTCCTGTTGTAATTCATTTAAAGAAACAGCGTTTTACAATACAAATACCACTTGATTTTTGGATGCTCAATTCGTTGCGCAATTTAAACTCAGTATCCAGGGTTAATAAGTGTTGTTATTCAGCCTGAATGACTCCAAAGAAACCGTCATTTTCAACGCCAAAAGTATATACATTTTTTCCTGTAGTCATAATTCACGAAAAGCGATAGGTATTACAATTATATCTCTTGTTGTGTGGCGTAAAAAAATACGCCATTGTAACATGCTACAAAAGCTACTAGTTTTGTGGGGCTCAATTGTTTGGCGCAATTTAAAACCAGGGTTAATTAAGCGTTGTTTTTAAATTTTGTGGGACCCCAAAGAAACCGTCTTTTTTCAAGCCCCCAAAATATATAAATTTTTTCCTAAGCATAATTCAAAAAGCAAAGGGGTTTAAATTTACAATTTTATTTTTTTTTGGGTTTTACCGTAAAAAAAACCAAAACCAGTAAAAACCAACTAAGCTCATTTTTGTGGTGGCTCAATTTTTTTTGGCGAAATTTTAAACATCCAGGGGTTAATTAAGCTTTTGTTTTTCAGCGTGGGGGATCCCAAGAAACCGTCATTTTCAATGAAAAATATATACTTTTTTTCCTGTAGCATAATTCCCAAGCAAAAGGTAATTAAAATTTTATTTTTTTTGTTGTGTAGCGTAAAAAAAAAACCGCATTGTAAAAAGCTAAAAAGCTACTATTTGGTGGACCCAACTTTTTTGGGGCAAAATTTTTACATCCGGGGGAAAATTTTAACCCTTTGTTTTTCAGCTGGGGGTGACCCCAAAAGAAACCGTCATTTTCACCCGCCAAAATAATACATTTTTCCCTTTCCTAATTCACAAGAAAAGGGTTTAAAATTACAATTTTTTTCTTTTTGTTGTGTGGCGAAAAAAAACCCCACCGCTTTGTAACAAAACCCTGAAAAAGCTCATTTTTGTGGGGGCTAAATTTCCCTTTTGGGGCAATTTACTTTCCCGGGGTTTTAATTAAGCTTTTTTTTCAGCTGTGGTGACTCCAAGAAACCGCCCCATTTTCACCCCCAAAAAATATATAAAATTTTTTCCCTGTAGCCTAATCCCCAAGCAAAGGTTTTTTAAAAATTTTTTACCCTTTTTGTTTGTAGCGTAAAAACCGCCATTGAAAAAAAACCCTACAAAGCAAACTTTTGTGGTGGTTTCAATTTTTTTGGCGAAATTTTACATCCGGGGTTTTTAATTAAGCGTTGTTTTTCAGCTGTGGGGGACCCCCAAAAACCGTCATTTTAAACCCGCCAAAATATAAAACATTTTTCCTTTTCATAATTCACAAGCAAATTTAAATTTTACAATTTTATCTCTTGTTTTTTTAAAGCAAAAAAAAAACACCGAAATTGTAACACCTACAAAGCAAACCTATTTGTGGTGGCCAATTGTTTGGCGCAATTTACACCCGGGGGTTAATTAAACGTTTTTTTTCAGTTTGGGGGGTGATCCCCAAAAACCGTCTTTTTTAAACGCCAAAAAAATATACTTTTTTCCATGTACAAAATTTCAAAAGAAAAGGTTAATTACTTTTTAAATCCCTTTTGTTGGCGAAAAAAATTGCAATTTTTAACCCAAACTAACCCTAGAAAGTTTGTGGTTGCTAAATTTTTTTCGCGAAATTTTTACATTTTGGGTTTTTAAAATTTAAGCGTTGTTCTGAAATTTGTACTCAGTAAAAGAAACGTTGTTTTTAAACCCCCCAAGAAAAAATTTTCTGTAGCAAAATTCATACCCAAGGTTAATTAACCCTTTTTGGTGTTTTTTAATATTCATTAAAATACAAAAGATTTTTAAAACGGCACATACAATTAAATTTTTTCCTCCCCCATTTGTGGAACCAATTTAAAACCCAAAGGTTACCAAGCTTTTTTACTTGGTTCTTTTGGCGTCAAATACGGGGTTTTTTATTTAACTTTGTACAGATATCTTCATAAAACCGTGTCTGAACATTTTAGAAAAAACAAAAAGTCAGACAGAGAGGGCCCAGGTCGCCCCTTTCGAGGGGCAAGGCACAAACTTTCCCAAAGGCCCAGGCCCGCAGCAAAGCAAAGGACGCCCGAAGGAAAGGGTCACTGGGTGGGGCCCCACAACTCCCCGCTGCACTACCCGGGCCGGTGTGTTTTCAAAACCCCAAATTTTTTCTTGAGGGGGTTTGACTAGGTCTTCCACTTCCTCCCAATGACATTTTAAAAACCCCCCACCAAGAGTCGGTGGGAACGCAGAAAAACCCCTTTAAATTTTGGCAGGGCCCCCCGGGGGGGGTCACGGCCCTCCCCTGTCCCTAAAACCCGCCTCTGTTCCCATCCTTTTTCCCCTCAGCCAGAGATCACTTGTGGTCTGGGCCCCAGCCCCCACAAATATAGCGAGGATGAACAATTTGAGGAGAGCTTTAAAGCAGCTATTTGGCAGCGAAGAAATGGGGGCCAAAAATCCCCTCTTCTTTGCGTAGGGGGGAAAAGTATAGAGGGTTGAGGGGTTGGCATGGGAGGTCAGTTGTGGGGGGCCCCAGCCCTCCCAAAAACCAAAAACCGGTAAGAGGCGCGTGACTAAGAAACACAAATAGATGATGAGTACCACCGCATTTGGGAGCCGGTGAGGCAAGGGTTCACCCTCGTCAGGAGAAGAGGGCGTCACTTGCGCTCAGGCAGGGGCCCGCGGGCCACAAGTGGGTCTTTGGGGCCGTGATTTTAACAGGTTTATAGCAGTGGGAGGTGGGGAAAGGCCAAGCGGCCACGGGGTAAAAAACCCGCTTCGCAGGTCCAAGAAAGAAAGGCGGAAACAGGGGTAAAACGAGAAAGGGCGGCCAGTATTCACTCAGGGGGGAGCGTTGGCGTTAAAATCCAATACTCCCCGGGGGGGGAAGGCAGTTCTTTGCTAAGCCCACCGGAGGAGCCGAATTTTGGGTATATTTAAAATCTTAAGCAAAAGTGAAGCGGGGCCCCGGGGGAGCTAACGGGGGCCCCCCCAAAAAGCCCTGGTAAACCACATCCCAGGGTCACCACCCCGGTGCCTGGGAGAAACTTTGGCTAGATTTTGGGTGGCCATCCGCCGCCGCAGCAACGGGCAGAGCGGGCAGCGCCCAGGGGGCACGCTGCCATTCACCCCAGTAAAGGCTCCACCCCCCCCTCGGGCAAAGGGAGCTGTTTCTTTTGGAAATCATCCCCCCGGTCCAGATGCTCCTGCTCCCCTACTCATGGCCCCCCAGCATCGTTCAGCGAGGCGATTGCAAAGGGGACAACAAAATTCGCCAAAACCATCCTAAGGGGGCAGCACTGACAGTGCTCCTGTCCAGTTTTTGAAACTGCAGTCCCCCCCTTTCCCAAAATTTGGGCACTCTGAAAACCGTTCAGAGAACAAATGGCTTGTCCAAACCCAAATTTTGGAGAGTTCCAAGCCGAATTTTTTTCCAAAACGGCAGTCCCCAGAAACTTCATAAATATGTAAACCAGAAGGTGGGTCAGCCCCATGAGCTTATCGGTTTTTTTCCCAAGGTTTCGGAAGGGAAAGCGGGACGCCCTGGAGCGGGTAACAACGGCCCAGGGCCAGAAACATGCCCCCTTTTAAAACGCCCACTGGGTGAATGTGTTTCCCCGGCCCCGGGCACATCAAAAAACTTGGACAGGAGACGCCGCTTTCTCCTCCTTTTTGTCAAACTGGGGCTCCTGCACCAATGTCCGCCTCCTCCTCCTCCACCACCATCACAGCCTACAATAGTACTGCTCCATCATACCACATATGTAGTGCACAGCGGTGTCACGCAGTTCTACACCTGGCTTGCTCCGGCGAACGAAGTCACACAGGGGAGGAACTGCTCCGCGCCCATGCAGCAAGAAATCGATGTGTGGTTTTCCCTCCGCGCCAAATGCAAATTGGAACCAATGGGGGACCGGACAATGGAGGAACATGGTGTCCGAGCTGCACCGAGGAGGGATGGTCCATGCGCCCTGCATGGCGCATATGTTCAATCTGGTTGTCAAAAGGTTCCTGAAGTCTTCCACCGATCTTCAAAACATTTGAAAATGGCCGGGGGAACTGTGCATGCACTTTATCCAAATTCGTACAAAGCCAGGAACCCCCTCCTCGAGGTTGCAACGGCAGAAGGGCCCCTCCCCCAACACACCATGATATGCGATGTTTCCACCCTTTGGAATTCCAGCCTGCACATGTTGGACCGACTGTATGAAAAAGAGAAAGGAAATTTAACGATTTTTTGATGATCCGGGCAGACAGAAGTACTCCCCCTGTGTAACTTTGATATCAGCCATTGGCAGCTCATGCGTGACACCTGCCGTTTTTTGAGGCCATTCGAGGAGGCCACGTTATTTGCAGTCGCCAGGACTAGGGGATGAATAATGTTATCCCACTGCTTCATGTCCTGGAACAGATGCTGAAAAATCTGTCTGGGCAGGGGACTGGAGACGTGGCGACTATATCTCACGGCCACATGAGTCCGGTGGGGACTGAAATGGAGGAGGAGGAGGACATTGGACAGAAGCATTGTCTGGTGAAATGAGTGGATTTTTTTTACCCAGGTGACAAGAGAGGAGGGGGCAGGAACAGCTGGAGGAGCTAGATGGAGATGAGGAAGACGAGGCAGATGACCTGCAAGCACCGGGGCAGTATACAGTGGAGAGGAGGCAGGAGCCCCTCGGAGTCACTTGTGCAGAGGGCCCCCCGCAGCATGCTGATTGCCTGGCTAGTGACAGCCGATATCACAATCCGGCAGAGGGATGACTTCTGGCTCTCCACCCTATTGGACCCTCGCTACCGGTCCAAAATGGGAGCCTTTTTCCCAGCTATTGATAGGAGGACAAACTAAAAATACTATAGGGAAATCCTCCGTAGTCAGTTGGCCGCTGCCTATGTTCGGAAACGTCCCTCCTCTGACAGGTCTGACTGGGGGGTTTTCTTCAGCGCTCACGTACTGCTGCCGCGTCTGCCGGGGGAAGGTGGGGGGGGTCGAGCAGTACCAAGCTCCATCAGCAGCAACCTAAGTCTGGAGTCACTAAATGAGCAGCTTCCTTCACCCGCCTAGTGAGGAGGGCAGTCGCCAGCAGCAGCAGCAGCAGGACCTGGAGAAGACCCTGAACCAACACTTGGAAAGCACTCTGCCACCCCAGTTAGAAGATCTGCTGGACTACTGGGCAGCCAAACTGGATGTGTGGCCGCAACGTCCCGAGTTTGCAGTGGAGAAGCTGTCCTGCCCGGGCCAGTAGTGTGGCATCAGAGCGGGTGTTTCAGTACGGCGGGGGCCATCGTACCCCAAGGAGAACCCGCTTGTCCACGGGAAATGGGGAACGACTGACCTTTGTCAAGATGAATCAGGCGGGGATGGGCCAGGATTGCCACATAACCAATGCCTTGGGCGTCAGACTACATCAGCCATGACGCCTCACCCAAACTGTGAGAAAAGAGTCTGGGTTAAACTACCTGCCTCAGCCACTATTCTGATGCCGCCACCCGGCTGATGCCACACATCTGCTGACAGTTCTCCATCCCACCAACCACTTTACCAGGGACTGGTATTGCCACCCACCTCCACTCTCTGTCATTGTGCCACTGTCTGACCTCATGCTGCAGCTGTGGCTGCTGCTGTGACCTCCACACTGTGTCATTGTGCCACTGTCTGACCTCATGCTGCTGCTGTGGCTGCTGCCGGTGACCTCCACACTCTGTCATTGTGCCACTGTCTGACCTCATCTGCTGCTGTGGCTGCTGCCGTGACCTCCACACTGTGTCATTGTCCCACTCTGTGGCCTACCCTGTTTTTGCCACCTCCAAATGTCATTGTGCCACTCCCTGACCCATGCTGCTGCTGTGGCTGCTGCCGGTGACCTCCACACTCTGTCATTTTTGCCACTGTCCTGACCTCATGCTGCTGCTGTGGCTGCTGCTGTGACCTACACACTCTGTCTTTGGGGCCATTTGTCTACCTCATGCTGCTGCTGTGGCTGATGCCGTGACCTACACACTCTGTCATGTGCTACTGTCTGACCTCATGCTGCTGCTGCCGGGTGACCTCCCACACTGTTGTCATTGTGCCACTCTGTGCCTATTCCTGTTTTTTCCCACCTCCAGAATGTCATTGTGCCACTGTCTGACCTCATGCTGTTTGTGGCTTCCGTCGTCACCTCCACACTCTGTCACAAAATGTTGCCACCTGAGCTCTCAGCTGTTTTTTTTTCCAGCTTTCTCTGGGATGACTTATCAGGCAACATTCCCGCTTCAGTTTTTTGGTCATTTTTAGTGTTTAGATATTATGTTGTCTATCGACATCGGGCGATAGTAGATAATAGGCCACCATCGATAAGGTTTTTCGATAGTCGATAGTCGTCATCTCCCATGACCATTAAAGTCTATGGGAGAGCAACAACACCTTCATTCTTACACCCAAACAGGGCTGGAGAAGCTGGGAAATTTAACAGCCACAACAGTCAAATGGATACCTGATACATCTTAGGCACAACACTTAGGGTATAAAAGCCACAGAAAAAAAGTCACACACCATCAAATATCCCTGTCTTGTACCACAGCCTGACCCCCTTAAACCTGCATCACCCACAAATTAAAAAGTGCCAGAAGGCAGTAATTATTTGAAAACCCTCATTTTACTTGAACTGGACATTGAATATCCCGTCCTGGAACGCAGCATGACCCTAAAAACCTGCATGACCCACAGATAAAAAAGTGCCCGGGAAAAAAGTATCTTTGAACCAAACCCTTTTAGTTGAACTGGACATTGACAAACCCTGTCCTGGACCGCAGCATGACCCTTAAACCTGTCTGACCCACAGATTAAAAAGGCCGGAAAAAGGTGTCTTTTAACCACCATTTTAGTTGAAATTGACATGGACTTAGAACTGCCTGGACCGCAGTATGACCATTAAACTTGTCTGACCCCCAGATTAAAAAAATGCCGGAAAAAGGAGTCTTTCAACCACCATTTTAGTTGAAAAGGACATTGACTATACCTGTCGTGTGCCACAGCATGACCCAGGCCGGAGAACAGTGGTTGCGGTGTAGAGCCAGGCTGGCGTCCGTCAAACTATTAACACGCAGGTTAAAATTCCCTGAAGACGCAGCAACGAAAACTGTCCCTGCTGAAGCAGAGTTTCGGAAGCGGAAGTGTGAGAACTCCAGCCTTCCTCAGTACACAGTCAAGACCTGGGTAGCCCCTTGCCCCTCCGTTTTGAGTGCGGACCAATTGAGCTTCACTTGGAAATACTTTGGGGGTTTAAAGTTCCTTTTTACACCCAGGTGCCCTTTTTCTGGCATTCTTTTCTCATTTTACTCAACGTGCTGGAGGAAATGGTCTCTGTACTTTGTTCTCTGTCCGGTGCCCATACTCCAGTCCTCTGAATAACCTACATCTGGTCAAGTTTTCCTGTACCATCCCTTGTACAATTCAGAGGAATTTTTTAACAGCTAATTTTGAACAAGCAAGTTTTTAGTAGTTTAATTCTAAAAACACATTTTAAAATAGGATGGAATCCCACCATTTCTTTGTTACTCTTTTTTTTAATTATATTAAATGGGTTTTTCTCAATACAGGGATTGATAGCTATGTTTTAAAAATCTTGCAAAAACAAATCATTTTGCAATATGTGTCCATTAACAGTGTCCTACCTATTCCTGTTTCTGACAGCACCATCACCCTTGAGCCATCTTGAACAATTGTGAAGAAAAAAATGTCTGTTAGAAACAACATTTTTTATAATAGAACCTGTAGATAGCTGCATGTCACAGCAAAATGCCCCCAAAAATTCAAAACATGACCCATTAGCCACTTTGACAAATTTTGAAGAACAAATGTCCTGTTTTTGAAACAACATTTTTTTATAATAGGACCTGTAGTATAGCTGCATGTCACAGCAAAATGCCTCCAAAAATTCAAAGCATGACCCTGAGCCACTTTGGACAATTGTGAAGAACAAATGTCTGTTAGAAACAACATTTTTTTATAATAGGACCTGAAGTATAGCTGCATGTCACAGCAAAATGCCCCCTAAAATTCAAAACATGACCCATGAGCCACTTTGACAATTGTGAAGAACAAATGTCTAGTAGAAACAACATTTTTTAGAATCGGACCTGTAGTATTGCTGCATTTCAAAGAACATGACCCCAAAAAATTATAAAAATACTTCTCAGCCACTGTTTAAAAAATTTTTGAAGGGAGAAATGCCACTTAAAAGCACATTTCTGTTTCCCAAAAGGGCCATAATTATTGCTATATCTCACAGCAACATGACCCCAAAAAATAATAAATATGACTACTCAGCCACTGTTAAAAATTGTGAGGCAACATGACCCCAAAACCATTGACAAAGCGAAAGATGAAGTGAGTAACTGGAAATAGGTTTTGTCATGAAACCTTGGTGTCTTTTTTCAGTTTCCTCACAGCAAAAAACCCGCAAAATGAACTGTTGGGAACTGAGAATAAAAAATTTCAGTAAGAAATGAAACATTTTAAAAATAAGTTTTTCAAGAGGATCATTTCTGTTTGGAGAGGAATGTGAGTAGAACCGGCAAAATAATCGTTGACCTCGGCAATTGGGGCCACATAATCATCATAGATCCATGCCTGATTCATCTTGATGAAAGTCAAACGATCCACATTATCTGTGGAAAGCCGGATGCGTTTGTCTATAATGACTTCTCCGGCTGTGCTGAAGGTCCGCTCAGATATGACGCTGGCTGCTGGGCAGGACAACACCTCTATGGCGTGATGAGCCAGCTCGGGCCATTCGTCCATTTTGGATACCCAGAAGTCTATTGGGTCCGGAACACATGCAAAAACATCGGTGTTGAGACGCAGATAGTCGTGCACCATGATCTTAAGCTGATCTCTATGTGTTGGATGTGTGCCCTGCATTGCATGCGTTGGTGAGGTGGTAAACAAAGATTGAGACGGTTGACGGGGAGGCCAAGCTGACGCTGCAACGCAGCCAGGCGGGACGAAGCAGGGTGCGAACGGCGGAAGTGCGAACTTAGACTTCGAGCCTTCCTCAGCAGGCAGTCCAGACCCGGGTAGCTTTTTAGAAATTTCTGGACGACAAGGTTCATGACATGTGCCAGGCAAGCCTATCGGTAGGCTACTAAATTGCTGTATTCAAATTTAACTACAAAGTAGCTCTATGAACAAAGCTTGACTGACCAAAAGTGAAAAAAACACCTGTCTGAAATGTATACGGGATAATATAAGGTATTTTTTGGCACCTATCAATTCACCTATGGTGACTACTAAATTGCTGTATTCAAATTTAACTACAAAGTAGCTCTATGAACAAAGCATGACTGACCAAAAGTGAAAAAAACACCTGTCTGAAATGTATACGGGATAATAAAAGGTATTTTTTGGCACCTATCAATTCACCTGTGGTGACTACTAAATTGCTGTATTCAAATTTAACTACAAAGTAGATCTATCAACAAAGCTTGACTGACCAAAAGTGAAAAAAACACCTGTCTGAAATGTATACGGGATAATATAAGGTATTTTTTGGCACCTATCAATTCACCTGTGGTGACTACTAAATTGCTGTATTCAAATTTAACTGCAAAGTAGATCTATCAACAAAGCTTGACTGACCAAAAGTGAAAAAAACACCTGTCTGAAATGTATACAGATATTAAAAGGTATTTTTGGCACCTATCAGTACACCTGTGGTGACTACAAAGTTGCTGGATTCAAATTTAACTGCAAGGTGGCTCTATCAACAAAGCTGGCCTGCGCCAAAGTGAAAAAAAGTCACATAATCTCCAAAAAATTGGGAATCTCGCAAGAGAACAAAGAGTGACTTTTGATCACTATATTTACTATTTTGCCATAGGCAAACTTAAACTCTATCAGTTCTCTATCTATTAAACACTAAAACGTAACTTTTATTATATCTAACTCTTAACCTCTATACACACTATTTAAAAACCTGATCTCTATCCTCATCATTTAACCCTTTTTGCTTCTGAAAGAGAGAATAACTCCCTTTCTATCATCAAGTGAAAAAAACACGTATCTGAAATGTATACTGATAATAAAAGGTATTTTTTGGCACCTATCAACCTGTGGTGACTACAAAGTTGCTGGATTCAAATTTAACTGCAAAGTAGATCTATCAACAAAGCTTGACTGACCAAAAGTGAAAAAAACACGTATCTGAAATGTATTCGGATAATAATGGTATTTTTGGCACCTTTCAATTCACCTGTGGTGACTACAAAATTGCTGTATTCACATTTAAGTGCAAGGTGCCTCAATGAACAAAGCTGTAGTGCGCCAAAGTGAAAAAACACGTATCTGAAATATATTCGGATAATAAAAGGTATTTTTGGCACCTTTCAATTCACCTGTGGTGACTACAAAATTGCTGTATTCACATTTAAGTGCAAGGTGCCTCAATGAACAAAGCTGTAGTGCGCCAAAGTGAAAAAACACGTATCTGAAATGTATTCGGATAATAAAAGGTATTTTTGGCACCTTTCAATTCACCTGTGGTGACTACAAAATTGCTGTATTCACATTTAAGTGCAAAGTGCCTCAATGAACAAAGCTGTAGTGCGCCAAAGTGAAAAAACACGTATCTGAAATGTATTCGGATAATAAAAGGTATTTTTGGCACCTTTAAATTCACCTGTGGTGACTACAAAATTGCTGTATTCACATTTAACTGCAAAGTAGCTCTATCAACAAAGCTGTACTGCGCCAAAGTGAAAAAACACGTATCTGAAATGTATTCGGATAATGAAAGGTATTTTTGGCACCTATCAACCTGTGCTGACTACAAAATTGCTGGATTCTAATTTAACTGCAAGGTGGCTATATCAACAAAGCTGGAATGGGCAAAATTGAAAAAGAACACCTATCTGAAATGTATACTGATAATAAAAGTGGAGTTTTGCACCTAACAAAGAGACCTGCAGTTACTAGAAAAGATGTGTATCCTAATATAAGTTCAGGCTGCCCAATATCCAGGAAATATTTCAATAGAAAACTGTTAATAATAAAGCTATTGCAGTGCAATGTCTACACTAAGTCTTGGTGAACTATATCCAGTATTCTTTAAAGAGCTTGTCTGTGTTCGCCCGCGGCCCTCCCCACCCCCCCGCGACTTTACAGCGGTAGATGCTCCTTTAAAATTCTCTACCTAACTACATAAAATCTTCAAATCTCTGATCTAACTAAGTTGTAAGGATCACAGCTAACAGTAGAGCTTTCTCTGTGAAGAAATAGAATAATTTCGCTGAGCTGTTTGCTGAGCTGTTTGGACAGAGGCAGAGCGCACGTCCTACTGCTCTGAGACGCTGACAGACACTGATCATGAACAGGAAGGGCTGTTCTATGTAAAACGAGGTCATGTGATTTTTCCAGCCAATCGCAACCATACACATCCCAGTCATGACGTCGCACACACATCTCACCCTGCTCTATTCTGTAAGCTGATTTGCTGGCCG
Organism: Phyllomedusa bahiana; assembly: GCA_025379985.1. NCBI lineage: Eukaryota > Metazoa > Chordata > Amphibia > Anura > Hylidae > Phyllomedusa > Phyllomedusa bahiana. The sequence continues at coordinate 39,024 of JAODAL010024595.1, read as the reverse complement.
CCAAAATGACAGGAAGCGCCGAAAATGGCGCGATATTAATAGATTATGCACAGATTTTAACCTAAATTATCGCGTGATCTAAAAAATCCGATCAACGTAAATGCCGTGCCGATTTTAACTTTGTCGATAATAATCGCTCAACACTAGTCAGCACTATGGCACAGCAGTCTAGCATCTCATTGCACACTCCAACACCAGCCGCAGGCTCTTCCTGGGCCTATTTGTAATATTGTTCAGCCCACCAGAATTTCCATGAATGAAGTACTAGTTGAAAGATATTTCAATCCATAAATATACTGCAAAAGAATCTACTGCACATAAAGTTGAATTTAATATTCTATATTCCAGTGCAAAATTTTCTTGAATATACATGAAGGCGACTCTTCAGATGGGATAAAATTAAGTTTCGGTCCACACGGACCTTGTTCACCACAAAAAACCCAATCAGACCAACATAATTCCATAATAGTCTATAAATATTTACTATAATAATTCACCATAGGTGACCTTATTAAAAAATATTCATTGATTACATATTCGTGAATTCTCTTAGTAAATATTATGGGCGACATGTATGTTTGGGGCTGCGGCAGAAATCTGGCGTCTTTTTAGCCCGAAAACTGGTGCAGCCCTGTTCGCTATATTTTCAATCAGGGGCACTCCAATGTTAAGCGCATTATAAAGCTCCCGCGGAAGTAATGTGTCTGGGATCAGGGGGCGTGCTGTAGGCGTGTCACACTACAACCATGGGAAGCTAGATATTTATGACTGTTTATCAGCAAACCCAGGCGCATTACGGCTGGAACAGATAGACCACTTTAAAAGTGGTTTACCTGAGCCTGAGTTGTTGCTTAGTAATTAGAAAGCGCTAAATCTATAACCCGCAGTAGAACAGGTTAATAGATTCAGGCGAATTCTATGCTACTAATGCGCGCAGAAAAATGCCGCCTGGGAACCAAAAATCATACATGTAGCCCTATGACTATCTGACTTGGTTACACACGTTCATGAATATTCCACATTGGACTGTTTATAACTGATCCTAAGCAACATTAAAGTTAAGTTAATGCATAGTAATATTTCTCTCCTTAGGATAACAATAAGTTGTGCTTGTTCTAAGTCAATATGTTACTCCATACATTCCCAAATAACTCTGCATGTAAACAACAGTCCATATAAAACTTACCCAGAGTTGTGTACTTAATGAAAAATATAGAATGCCGTCTGTAGCTCGGATTGTGTCAGGAAGCGCCGTTCTAATCATCCCCTCATCAGCATCTCTGTACACACAGATATCTCTCGTGCATGTGCAGTACAACTCCGGGTATATAGTATCTAATTAAACACATCATAGATAACTTATGCACAAGCGGGGACCTCATACATATTCACAATAAATGAGGAGATAGATAGAAAGCATACCAATTAACAATTTATATGGGTGCCCTAAAGAGGTATATGAATAATAGATTAGATAATAATTATAGTAGCATGTTAGTTAAGGGAGTATGTAAAACATTATTTACTATGTATTTAACATGAAATATTATAAGAAGATAGCAGCAGTATAATTTACTGTAATTTAAAGATGATATACAACAATTGCTATTTTGATTCTCACCATATTGAAGATCTAGATTATTCTAGAGGGAGCTACAGGGGGCATATGAGGCTACAGGGGGCAATTTTTGGCCATTGGGGGCCACAGGGGCCACATGGGGTATCTATCTGGCCACAGGGGGCATCTATCTGGCCATAGGGGACATCTCCCTGGCCACAAGGGGCATCTACATGGCCATAGGGGGCATCTACCTGGCCGCAGGGGGCATGACCTGGCTACAGGGGGCATCTACCTGGCCACAGTTGGCTACAGGGGGATCTACCTAGATACATGGGGCTACAAGGGGCATCTACCTGACTACAGGGGGTATCTACCTGGCTGCAGGGGGCTACAAGGGGAATCTACCTGGCTACAGGGGGCATCTGCCTGGCCACAGGTGGCTACAAGGGGCATCTGCATGACTACAGGGGGCATCTACCTGGCAATAGGAGACATCTGCCTTGCTACAGTGGACATCTACCTGGCTACAGGGGTATACAAGGGGCATCTACTTGGCTACAGGGGGCTACAAGGGGGATCTACATGGCTACATGGGGCATCTGCCTGGCCACAGGGGGCATCTAATTGGCCACAGGGGGGCTACAGGGGGCATCTACCTGGCTACAGGGGGCATCTACTTGGCTACAGAGGGCTACAAGGAGCATCTACATGGCTACAGGGGGCTACAATGGGCATCTACATGGCTACAGGGGGCATCTGCCTGGCCACAGGGGGCAACTACCTGGCCACATGGGGCTACAGGGGGCATGTACCTGGCCACAGGGGACATCTGCCTGGCTGCAGGGGGCATCTACCTGGCTAAAGAGGGATACCAGGGGCAGCTACTTGTCTACAGGGGGCTACACGGGGCATCTGCCTGGCCACAGGGGGGATCTACGTGGCCACAGGGGGCTACAGAGGGTATCTACCTGGCTACAGGGGGCATCTAACTGGCTACAGGGGGCTACAAGGAGCATCTACATGGCTACAGAGGCTATCTACCTGGCCACAGGGGGCTACAGGGGTATCGGTATCTACGTGGCCACAAGGGACATCTACCTTGATACAGGGGGCTATAATGGGCCTTTTCATGGCTATAGGGGGCAAATAACTACCTATGGGATGCTACTACCTGACTACAGGGGGCAAATAACTACCTACAGGGGACTACTACCTGGCTTCAGGGGGCATCTACCTGGCTGCAGGGGCCAACTACCTGGCTAACTACCTGGCTACAGGGGGCAATTACCTGGCTACATGGGGCAACTACCTGACTACACTGGGAAAATAACTACCTGGCTACAGGGGGCTGCAACCTGGCTGCAGGGGTCAATTTACTGGCTACAGGGGGCTACTACCTGGCCACAGAGGACAATTTACTGGCAGCATGGGGCTACAGGGGACAATTTACTGGCTACCGGTGGCATCTACCTGGCTACAGGGGGCTATTTACTGGCTGCAGGGGCTACTATCAGGCTACATTGGGCTGCTACCTGGCTATAGGAGGCAATTTACTGGCTACCGGTGGCATCTACCTGGCTACAGGGGGCAAATAACTACCTACAAGGACTTATATAACTACATAATAGGAACCTATATTTCTACTTATTGGGACTCCTCTATAACTACCTATCTACTTAATAGGGGACCGAGATACCGACCTGTTGGGGGGACCTATAAGTTTACCTATCTAATGGGTGCCATACACCTACCTAATTGAGGACTACCTACCTAATTTGAGGACGTACCTACATACTGTCTTAGGGAATCTAACTACTTCCTATATTGGCATACAAAACAAGACTAAAACTTGGTGCACAAATGGGAGCCTCATGGCCGTTTAGGGGCACTTTTACTGTTTGGAACACAAGGGGGGCATTATTACCATTTGGGGCACTATAGATGGGGAGTTTGTATAGAGATAGGAATTAGTAGAGACGTGCTACTAAAGTGAGGAGTTGGTTTTTAAATTCTACAGTGAAGAGTCGTGGCCGGGAGAAGACGTCATGGTGGTCTGTGACAGATAGAGAAAAAAAAGAGAAAGGAAACAACTCTTCAGAGACATCTGCTGTGAGTACCAGGATGCAAGTTTATATATTTGCAGAACCTGTGTAAAGCTGGTATCCACCACTGTATGGTCACTGTATGCCGGTAATATTGGTTGTAGTATAATGGTTTATATTCAGTAATGGTATGTTGTATTATCCAGTCACTATGTGGTGGTGATATGTGGTCAGGGTGTTGTGGTATTATCCAGTCACTATGTGGTGGTGATATGTGGTCATGGTGTGGTGGTATTATTCAGTCACTATGTGGTTATGGTGTGGTGTATTATTCAGTCACTATGTGGTGGTGATATGTGGTCATGGTGTTGTTTAATTATTCAGTAGCTATATGGTCATGGTTTAGAGTATTATTCAGTCACTATGTGGTGGTGATATGTGGTCATGGTGTTGTGGTATTATTCAGTCCCTATGTGGTCATGGTGTGGCAGAATTCTTCAGTCACAACGGTGGTGATATGTGGCCATAGTGTGGTGATATTATTCAGTCACTATGTGCTGGTGATATGTGGTCTTAGTAGGACATTGGTACTATTAGCCTGGGATTCTGGTTTTGTATAGCAGTGTTGTTAGGTAACTGTATGCCTATTATTTAGTAGTTTTATACATAGTACATTGTGTTATGTATTTCTGTATATTCTGCCTCTGGTTGATTGTGATGCACTCTGTCGCATCGTGGCGCATTATGTTGGGGGGAGGGGGGCATTTCCTCACCCTGCCTTGAGTGCAATTCAGCCTACAAAAGGCCTTGTACACTGTTCTGCAATGTACAGTATCACCATCATACAGCTACCAAACAAATCCCACTATAGCAAGACCAACATTACCAATAACTCTACTACAAAAGGACCCGATTTTACCGCCAGAACACGATCACAAATTACCAAGACATAGTGACTGAATAATAGCTCTATACTATTACAGAATAAAGATCAATATACAAAGACCAATATTACCGCCATACAGTGACCATATAGTGGTTGATACCAGTGTACACAGATCCTGCAGACTGAATATTACCCCCATACAGTGACCATATAGTGGTAGGTACCAGTGTGCACAGGCTCTTCAGACTGTATCTTACCCCCGTGAGATGTGGTCCAGACCACCATGATGACTTCTCCCAGCCACCACTTGTCCCCGCAGATTTGGATACAAATATCCCACACTTTCCCCCACCTCTGTACAAACTTCCCATGGGTGAGAGAGTGGGTACAGGCCATAGCTTAGAGGCAAGGTCTCCTAAGGGTGTGGGGAGGAACAGATGACTAACCTCCCCCCCCCCGGGAGACTGTGCAACAGCTATGGTCAGTAACCCTCAGATTCATATTAGCCAGTAGGTAGGCAAGGCTCCAGGTAGGTTGGTACGCCCTAGGTAGGTTGTTAGGCCCCAGGTAGGTATGTAGGCCACAGGTAGGTAGATAGGTCCCAGTTAGGTAGGTACAGGTAAGTAGGTAGAAATATTGACCTTAGGTAGGCAGTAGTTAGTCCCTAGGTATATATGACCCAGATAGATAGATAGATAGATAGATAGATAGATAGATAGATAGATAGATAGATAGATAGGTGGTAGCTAGGTAGGTAGGCTGTAGGTGGTAACAAAGTAGCTAAGAAGGAAGGCTATAGGAGGGCCCCCTCAGAGGTATGTAGGTTATAGGTGGGTGCCCACGTAGGTAGGCTGTAGGTGGGCCCCACATAAATAAGTAGTGGGTTATTGTTGGGACCCAAGTAGGTAGGTAGCCTGTAGGTGGGTGGCACATAGGTAGGTAGACAACAGTCGGACCTCATATAGGTAGATAGGTAGGCTATAGGCTGGCTCCGCATAGATAGGTAGCCTGCAGGTGGGCCCCACATAAATAGGTAGGTAGGCTATAGGTGGGCTCCACATAGGTAGGTAGACTATAGGTGAACCCACATAGGTAGGTAGGTAGCCTGTAGGTGGGCCCCACATAGGCAGGTAAGTAGCCTGTGGGCCAGACCCCACATAGTTAGTTAGGTAGGCTATCGGTGGGCCCCAGGTAGCTAGATAGGTAGGCTTTTGGTGGTCCTCACATAGGTAGGCATGCTAAAGGTGGGCCCCAGGTAGCTAGGTAGGTAGTCTTTTGGTGGACCTCACATAGGTAGGCATGCTAAAGGTGGGCCACAGGTAGCAAGGTAGGTAGGCTTTAGGTAAGCCCTAAATAGGTAGTTAGGCTTTAGGTGGTTCTCCACATAGATAGATTGGTAGGTAGGTAGGCTGGGATCATTGATGAAAAAATAAAAAAATAATGAACTCACATCTCGCCTTGTTTCTTGACGCGATGAGCACAAGATGGCTTCTCACCGTGAAGCCCGGTGTAGGGATGATATGACATCAGCACTAGGGAGCCTAAGACCTTACACTTACCAGGCAGATAAGCAGAGAAGAACACCAGTGGCTGGACAGAGGACCAGGCATCCTGTAGCGGTCAGCCCCGTAACAGCCACTATGGCTTTTACGGTGGTAGTTCCACCCCTGATTTCAGGAGGAAGATCTTTTTTTGTAGCCACTGTAGCCAACACATAATCCTTTAAAGCAAACCTGTAGAAAGCATTTATGGTGCATCAGAATTTTTTTGTTTTTCTATTATGACTGAAATTGCTTGTTTACGATGAGAAAACATAAGGAAACTACAACATTACAATTTTTTTTTAAATGTTATTCATCCTACTAACTTAATATTGCAGTGAGTTTTTATCTTTCACACTAAAGAGTTTATTTTAATTTAAATTGTCTCTCAAGGGAAGTTTGATGAATCTAATACACTATATAATATACTACTTAGTTGCCGTAGATTCTGCACATTCATAAGACATCTTGACCTTTATGAATGCTGTTACATCTTTCTCATGTGCTCAAGTCATATGCACACAGTTTAGGTAAGAATTTTTTTTAGTTTTTGCAATGTATTTATAATATACCTGCCTATTGTTTTATTACTGTACAAATATGAAAAGACAAGAACTATCTTGTAATTTCTTTGGCTACCTACAGCAATTCTCAACCTTATCTCACCACTGTGCTGCCCTTTGACATTGCTAGAATTTCTACACCTACTGAAAGTGAGTAGATGGTAATACACATGTAGTAAAATTCTTAGATTTTTTTTAATTATGGGCTACTCTTATATAAGTGGTGTTGGTTGGATTTGTGTCTAGAGCGTTAAAGGATATACCTATATGATAAAGAGCTGACATATCGGTAGAATATTCTAGTACTTTGGGCAAGATGTATGAAACGGGCTGCACTTGTTTTGTGGCGTGCTGTCCGACAAAAATAATGTATTTGGCCATGTCCAACATATGTATAAAAGATTTGCGCCAAAAACGGTTGCACTGTCAAACATCCTAGATAATTCGGACTGCGCCAAGTCTTAGAGGGCGTGTCACTTCACTAGTCCCAAGACTAGTGTACTAATCCATCTCCCCTTCAAAATGGCGAGGCTGAGACAAAATTGTCTCAGGACTGTTTTTTGCCGCATGGCAGTTTGTCTGTCAACAAGACACATTTATAAGGTGCTGTGAGACACTTTCATACATATTGACGAATGCCACACTTATCTCTTAAGACATATGACTGTCTAGTCTGAGACAGTTTTAATATATCTAGAAGTAATAGGAGCAGCAACATGGCAGGCTATGGAAGTCTTCATTAGGCTTTCAGCTTCCATGGCAATTGCTTGACATCCTAGAATCTTATCACGTGGAGAATTAATGCACAGCAAGGTTCCTCATTCATTCAGATGTCACCACTGCTGCCGCATCTACAGGGTTAAACAGCTGAGATTGGAGACAGCTCAGATCACGTTAGTGATGGATGTGAGCTGTAACTAAGAACCCGCATCCGCAGCATATGAAACAGGCTCCGTGAGTAAGCACAATTCATACCTTCTTAGCAATACAGGACATACCCATATGTCTATAAGGGGTTAAAAACAACTCCCCATGTTTCTCATAGAGCACTAACATATTCTGCAGTGCTATATGAATATTGTCATTATCTGCATCATGCTCTGTCTGTGTTGGGGTACACAATCTATTGTAATAACTTGAAAGAAAGCCACATAATCTATTAAAATATTTTTGGATTATAGGAAAAAAGCAGAATAACTGGGGGAGAAGAAAACTGAGGAAAGCATAGAAGCTCCATGCAGATGATGTATCTGGTCAAAATTAAACCCAGGAACACAGTGCTGGAATGCAAGTTGAAGATGAAACCTGAAAATGTTTCCAGTGCTGATTTCTACATCCAGGGACTTTCTAATTCACTTCAATTTCCAATATTCCTTATATGTTTATTTGTCTACTTCAGCATTCTTTTAGGTAATCTAATGATTTTTACTATTATTTTATTAAATGCTCGCCTTCATATTCCCATGTATATTTTCTTAATGAACCTTTCAGCAGCTGATATTATCTATGCTTCAAACATTTTGCCCAATGTAATGGCTATTATGATTACAAAAAGTAATGCAGTTTCTTTTATTGGCTGTATGATACAAATGTATGTCTACATAGCATTGACTTGTACTCAGGTTCTTTTACTGGAGGTTATGGCATATGATCGGTATGTGGCCATCTGCTGTCCACTGCAGTATCAGCTGATTATAAGTATGAGACATTGTGCAGGACTTGCAGTAGTTGCGTGGGTCTTTAGCTTTATCATTTCTATTGGACAGTCTGTGCTCCTCTCTAAACAGTCTGTTTGTGACTCACATCTCATTGAACATTTTTACTGTGATATTGCACCTCTATTAAAACTGACCTGCAGTGATACATTTGATATAGAAATAATGAACTATATTGAAGGTGTACTTGTAACATTCAATGCATTTACTTTCACCATTATTTCTTACGTGTTTATTATCTCTACCATTCTGAAAATAAAGTCTTCTGAAGGTCGGCGTAAAGCATATTCTACCTGTTCCTCACACCTAACTTGTGTAACTATTTTCTATGGGACATTATTTGTTTTGTACATGAGGCCCTCATCAAGTTATTCTCCTAAACGGGACAAATACTTTTCTCTTTTATCTGGGGTGCTTATTCCTATGTTGAACCCTATTATTTATAGCTTGAAAAATCAGGAATTTAAAATTAGTTTTAAAAAGCTTATCTACAAAATACTGTATTATGGTTTGTAATAGCCAACTTATAGCTGTAAAAGGGCTGTATTTTATCAGCAAATCATTCTAAAATGATAAAACAAAAAAGAACAGAAAGTTTATAAAACTGCCCTTCCAGTTCATGTATTCTGCTTTTCCAGAAAAAAAGTCAGATCAAATCAATCAAATCAATTGAAATATAAAATCTAGCTTCTCATTAGAAAATATAATTTTACTTGTGTCTGACTGTATGTTTACATTATATTTCTGTTACATTTGCATTTACACAGTTTGGTCACATTATTAAGAACACCAGCTAAAGTAACCTCTGTGTGCAGCACAGACAGCAGCTAGACAGACTGGGAGTAACTCAGTAAGCTCCTGGTAGGTTGCCACAGGTATCTTTAGCCATGATGACTGCATCCCACAGCTGCTGGAGGGAGCATGAGTTATAATCTGTATGGATGAGTGGCTCAGAGAATGCCACAAAAACATTCCCAAGACCATCGCACTGCCATCACCAGCTGTTTCTCACCTGACAGGCAAACTTCTACCCATTTGAAAAGAGAAAACATTATTCATTGTAGACGGCAACCTCTTGCTAATCAAAGAAGGTCCAATTCTGATACTGCCATAAAAATTGAAGCCTTTTCTACCAATACAACTTTGCAGTTAGTGTTATCAGTGACCATCTTACCTATTCAATGAGGCTTAACTCAAATTCCCAGTACTAGGCCCCCATCCCTTCCACTATCTCCAGGCTTATAGTCACATGCAGACGTTTATAAGGAAAATGTGGGACAGAGACTGGGATGTCTCATTCTTATATATAACAAAAACCTCACAATGCACAAAGTGCTTAATTACCAGATTTTACAATCTACTCCACACACTCCTTGATTATCCCAAAACCCAGAGAGGCATTGCATATTGGACTGGAAAGTTGGCCTCTCTGGTGTCTGACTCTTTACTGGCATCTCTTACCCAGGCGGTAAAATACCTACTATCAATGATGTACTGGGAAATGGCATTCAGGATTACCCATAGATCCTACATCTCACCACACCGAGGGTTCTTGATGGACCACTTTAGCAACCATGCATGTCTAAAATGTAATTCTCCCCATGTTAATTTATTGCATTGTCTCTGAACCTGTCTGGAGCTGCGGACTTTCTGGTCCAGTGTTCAATCTTTCACTCTCAGAAGTCTGCTACCATACTGTCGTAGCTCAGAACTATGGGCATTATTTAGTATTCTTCCTAAGGAATATACTTCATATACAAAAGTGTATAAAAAACTCTTATTCTACATAGCAGCAGCAGCAAGAAAGGCCATTCTCCAGTGTTGGATTCAGCCCAATCCACCAACCCTTAAACTTTTCTTAGACAAACTATCTCATATAATCAGGATGGATTGGGTTGAGATGGCGCTGCAGAAGGGCACAGCAATTTTTCCAAATATGGTCTACCTTTATTACTCTTCTCCCCATGGATATCAAAATAAAGATAAAACAGTGCTTTGAATTTACCACATGACAAATCAATTAACGGACTCAACATTACTCTAACAGCTAATACAGTTCTGACATTTGAGTGTCCATCCTTTCATCGGTCCTTCTTCGGGTGCTCTAGATGTCTGAGATGCGGGTAGGTCCTTTTCTGTTTGTCTTCCCTCCCTTCTTCCCCCTCCCTTTCCTTTTATTCTAGATATCAGAATTTGAAATGTTCTTTTGTTGAGGTGCACTATGATACAAACCACATTTAGTTAGAACATACAACAGGAGTCACAGTGTTTACCAACTTCAAGCATGCCTTAAGTGTAGATGACACATACTGTGACGACCACTTACCTGGAAGATCATGAAGCTTACAACATTTTCCTATATGGTGCTCCTGTAGGACTGTAGCTACAATATATTTTACTTGTCAATGCTGCTTTTGTATACATATGTGCAGTTGCAAACAGTTGCAAACATTTTTATGGCTTTCAATAAAAACATGGTTTAAAAAAAGAGGGTGTAGCTCATGCAAGAGCTTTCATCACAAAGTTTTCCTGAAACCCCCTTTCAAAAGTTAGCATGATATATCTTGTTATTGATAATTTGATAGCTCAGAAGGAAAGGAAAGCCACATCTTACCCCTCCAAAATATTTTAACTAATTCAGTACTTAGGAAATTAAGTTTTTTTTTATTTTTTATTATGAACATGGAGGAGATGTAATTTACCTTAGATTCTCAGGGATTGAAAGAGTTAATAAGCCGGTCAGAGGTGGAGACTAGAGACGATTGTTACTAAATAGAGAAGCGTTCTGGATTTTATGCTTAAACACTTCCCACCCAAATGGTCTTAATTATAGATCGAACCTAGTGTTACACTACTGATGATATGAAAATTAGATAATCTTTCTCTTTTAACGAAAATTTTTGTTTTTATTGTATGTTGTTGATAAAGTTTGTTGAGGTGTGACGTATTATGATGATACCGTATATAAACTCTGTTATTTTGTATGATGTTTGAACCATTATTAAGATCGATTAAGATCGAAACGCGTTGGTTGTTACCCCTTCAACTACCTGTCTAGCGATGTCCACGCTCTTTGGAATTTAATTTTGATGCTGTTTAGATGAATAAAGCTTTGGAAAATATTTTAAATAACCTGGTGCGGACTTTCTTTCCTTGAAATCTTTTTTTTTTTTAGACCATGTGTTTCACTAAAAAGCTTGAAGATGGAATATAGACCAAAAACATGCACACTTGCATAGGTTGCTAAAAGCACTGTAGAAATTGTAACAGCATCATTGGTATTTCATGACCTATCAAATCTGTTTCATACCTATTCATTATGTACAAATATGTAAATATTTGTCACAGTCTCTTACATACCTCTCAACTTTTATCCAGTGTTACTTGACATCATTCTACACCTATGACCACACAGTCACCTGACATCATCTCAAACCATGCCTCTAAGCACACTCAAAGTGTATGACATCACACCAGGCCCAGCTACTTCCAGCAGCTAACGCCAATGGTGGCGTTATTAAAATAATATATTATATAAATAAATACATACATACATACATATAGTTATAATACATTTTCTATGAATGATATCTCTTGATAAGGGTCATATAGCAACCACATAACACTGTTATACAAAGAGCAAATACTATTACCGCACTGTTACTGACCAAACCAGTGCTCCACTATTATCAACATATCATTTTACAAAGCCCAAATAATAACACCACACCATGCCCACATATCACCACCACTTAACAACTGAATAATACCGCCATACTTTTCTGAAATTTAAACACTGCTACCAATATTTCCGCCATACAGGGTCTAAAGGGGTAGATAGCAATTGTACACAGGTGTTTTGCAGAAATATAAGTGATGACAATGCACTGACATCCAGTGACATCCAGCTGAAGTCTTTGCTAATGAGTCATTCTCTTTCCCTTTTCTTCTCCATTCAATCCAGACCGCTATGAAAACCTTTCCGGGTCACTACTCTTTTCTGCACAATTTACCACGCAAATATCTTAGAATCCTCATTTACCCTGCACCTCTCTACTTGTGCCCCAACTCTGTTCAAACTCTCCATGGGATGCTAGTTGTAGGTGGTGGGTTATAGGATGTTATATGCGGGTTGTATTTTCTGTTCTGGCTTCATAACACAATGTAAGTGTATCAAACAAAAAATAAATACATTTTAACTTATACAAATGTATTATTTTTTGTGGCAGTTACCATATTGGGGTAATTAATTCAAATTGTCATACTACTTACTTGATTATTATTTATTTATACAATATTTCTTTGGCTTTACTTCTTTATTTTTTCTTCTTTCTTTTCTCTTTATTTCTCTTTCTTTCTTTCTCTTTCTTTTCCCAATATATCTTCTTTGTTTATTGCAGTTCTGCACATTATTTGATATATTTATATATAATATGTGTAAAACATTTAATATATATTAACTTTCTTGATTGTTTACCTATTCTATTATTTGCTCTCTGATATACACCTTTTATGGATCATGGGTCCTGAACTATGCGCCCTGCAATCCTAGAAGATCAGTTCCAAGTCTTCAGGATCTTTAGGGGTTGCAGGGTATGAAGTTTAGTACTGTCATGTTTTTTTAGTGGTTCTGTAGTGGATCTGGAAGATACCTCCCAAATACTAACAGTGGGGCTTGGTGTCAGCTAGTGGGGTTTATCGTCCTTCAAAGACTGACAATAATGCCCCCTCGCTATTATCCCAGTACCTAATGCACTAGGGGTAGGAGGAAGAACTAGTATACCATCAGAGGCAGACTCTCTAATGTGATGGCCTGCATCTGGGACGACTGCAGGCTGGTATTTATAGGATGGGGTGCGACCAATATCCACAGAATTTTCCATCCTGTTAGTATCAGCCAACAGGTCCCAGTTTTACTAAGCTGATACTATCAGGATAGGAAGATCTGTGGATTTTGGGCCCATTCCATCCTAAAAATAGTAGCCCACAGCCACCCCAGAAGTAGACTTTCACATTAGAGGGTCCGCTTCTTATAACATTATAAGCTCCACTTGATGGGAACCCAGCTCTTCTCAGCACCCTTGGAGCGTTGGGTACTGGGATTAAATAGTACAAGGGGAGTAGTGTCAGCCTTTGGTGACAAGAAACATCAGCCCTGGTTGACCACTTTATTAAAAAAATAGATCAAACACTGCTCTGACATAGTCCAACAAATCCATTGTAGTCCAAAAGGGAAACGAAACTGGTAACAAAAAACAGAAATCCTGCACTAATATTTATTAATAGGCTGGAGAGGCTATCCAGCGCTCAGGAAAGCTGGGGGATGTCCTATACACTACAACAACCTGCTTTCCTATCTTAGCTTCCTGTGGGGGTTGAGGAATAACACAGATATTCTCATCAATGGATAGTCTATTAAGCACCCGAAAAAGCTGGGTGACATCTCCCACAGCAGGCACCCAGAAGAGCTGATTGTCTGCTATGGAAGATAGGGCATCACCCAGCTTTCCGGGGTGCTGGATAGGTTATCTGGTGCCTGGGAAGGCTGGGTAACATCCCTCAAAGCAGGTACCCAGGAAAATTGCATCATGATGCTTTGTTGACGCGACTATTATTAAAAGCAGCTGACATGCTGTCAATTGCTGACTGGGGGGAGTGGGCAAGTATGTTTTAAAGGGGTTGTCTCACTACATTGATTCATCTTACCTCGGTCCTGTTTTCTTGATTTCATTTTGAATTCAGCGGTGTGTTTACTGACTTCTACTAGTCTGCAGTAGAAGCCAGGTCTGTAGCTATAGAAACCAGTACTGACAGCCTATCAGGAGAGATCAAACAGGTTTGTAGCTATAGTGACCTGAGGAGCTGATGCAGCCCATACTAGAGGGGATACCTATGAATAGGTAGGACACTGTTAATGGACACATGTTGCAAGGTGACTTGTTTTTGCAAGATCTCATATGTAAAAAGCTATCCTTGTAATGAGACAACCCCTTTAACTGTTTGCATGTCACACAGAAACAGTTCAAAAGACAGGGCAGTCCTGGGGATCTAGGGCATGTCATCTGGATCCTTAGGACACCCAGGATCGTGGAACAGTCTCTGGAATCCTGGACTGTCCTGCTGGATCTGGAACAGTTGAGCAGTATGTTTTCTTTACCCTGATGTTTATCCTTTTGGCAGTATCCAGGCAACATATCATTATATGATAGCAAAGAGAGATATGAGATAAATATCTAGATGTGAGATAAAGAGATGTGTGTATCTGAGCTGTTAGGAGCTGCGTACTGGGCTAGGGTGGGCCAGTGCTACTCCTTCTTCTTGCTGCACTGGTACCACCTGTGGGACCACCTGGATGTAGGTGTTGGCTGTATGTACCTTCCAGCAGCTGTGGGATGCAGTCAGCATGGCTTGTGACAACCTACCAGGATTTATTGAGTCACTCCCAGTTCGTCTACCTGCCGTCTGTGCTGCATACAGCGGTTACTCTGGAAATTAGCTGCTGGACATAATAATGTGACTGGGCTCTTCATATGGCCATGTACAATCTCCTGTGCATGGGGACTCTGCAATCTGCTGTTTCCAGGAACATAATTAAATGAGTCATTCAACTTTATAGAATAAAATGAAAAATAAAGAAATTTAAGCCTCCTTTATGACCTCAGAGTCACAATGATGACTGTGAGGTCATCTGAGATTAACACTTTGATTTCTGTTTGGGCAGTGCTTCTTTATGATTGGTGGAAATTCAATCAGTCTTGTGACAACACAATATGCATATTACTAGAGATGGGCGAATTTCTCAAAAATTAGATTCGGTCACTTCGCCGAATTTTCCGACAAAATTAGTTTCGGTCCGAATTACTTCGGCACGAATCGCGTTAAAAAACAGCTATTTCCAGGCTGCACAGAGCCTGCAGGGTGCTGTAGAATGTTGTGCCATGCTTAAATATGCAGAGGGAGCTTGGTTTGGTCTTCATACAATGTTGTGTTTTAGTATGACACGCAGATGACTGCCGCCGCCGCTCTTAGAATCGCTTCACTATAAAATTCCCTGGGCACTTAAGAGGGCAAATCTGACCAAAAAACTCAAGCGGGAATGTAGCCTGATAAAGTCATGCCAGCGAAAGCTGGAAAAAAACAAGCTGAGAGCTCAGGTGGCAACATTAGTGACAGAGTGTAGAGGTGACGGCGGCAGCCACAGCAGCAGGAGGTCAGGCAGTGGCACAATGACATTCTGGAGGTGGCAAAACAGTAATAGGCCACAGAGTGGCACAATGACACAGTGTGGAGGTTACGGCAGCAGCCACAGCAGCAGCATGAGGTCAGACAGTGGCACAATGACATTCTGGAGGTGGCAAAACAGTAGTAGGCCACAGAGTGGCACAATGACACAGTGTGGAGGTCACGACAGCAGCAGCATGAGGTCAGGCAGTGGCACAATGACATTCTGCTGGTGGAAAAACAGTAGTAGGCCACAGAGTGGCACAATGACTGAGAGCGGAGGTCACGGCGGCAGCAGCATGAGGTCAGGCAGTGGCACAATGACATTCTGGAGGTGGCAAAAAAAGGAGTAGGCCACAGAGTGGCACAATGACAGAGATTTGAGGTGACGGTGGCAGGAGCAACAGCATGAGGTCAGAGAGTGGCACAATGACACAGTGTGGAGGTGACCGCAGCAGCAGCAGTATGAGGTCAGAGAGTGGCACAATAACACAGTGTGGACGTCACGGAACCAGCAACAGCAGCAGCAGCATGAGGTCATAGAGTGGCACAATGACAGAGTGTTGAGGTGGGTGGCAATACCAGTCCCTGGTAAAGATGGTGGTAGGCAGATGGAGAAACTGTCAGCAGATGTGTGGCATCAGGCGGGTGGCGGCATCAGACTAGTGGCTGAGGCAGGTAGTTTGAACCCAGACTCATTTTGGGTGAGGCGTCATGGCTGATGTAGTCTGACGCCTAAGGCATTGGTGTTTGGAAATCCTGGCCGATCCACGCCTGATTCATCTTGACAAAGGTCAGTTGTTCCACATTTCCCGTGGACAAGCGGGTTCTCCTTGGGGAAACGATGGCTCCCGCCGCACTGAACACCCGCTCTGATGCCACACTACTGGCCAGGCAGGACAGCTTCTCTACTGCAAACTCGGCAAGTTGCGGCCACACATCCAGTTTGGCTGCCCAGTAGTCCAACGGATCTTTTAACTGGGGTGGCAGAGTGCTGTCCAAGTAGGCCACCACCTGTTGGTTCAGGGACGGCTCCAGGTCCTGCTGCTGCTGGCGACTGCCCTCCTCACTAGGAGGGTGAAGGAAGCTGCTCATCAGTGACTCCAGACTTAGGTTGCTGCTGATGGAGCTGGTACTGCTCCTACCCCCCATCTTCCCCCAGCAGCCGCGGCAGTAGTACGTGAGCGCTGAGGAACCCCCCGGTCAGACCTGTCAGAGGAGGGACGATGCCGCACATAGGCAGCGGCCAACTGACTACGGAGGATTTCCCTATAGTATTTGAGTTTGTCCTCCCTCTCAATAGCTGGGAAAAAGGCTCCAATTTTGGACCGGTAGCGAGGGTCCAATAGGGTGGAGAGCCAGAGGTCATCCCTCTGCCGGATGCTGACTATTTGGCTGTCACTAGCCAGGCAAATCAGCATGCTGCGGGCCATCTGCACAAGTGATTCCGAGGGGCTCCCCGCCTCCATCTCCACTGTATACTGCCACGGTGCTTGCGGGTCATCTGCCTCGTCTTCCTCATCTCCATCTACCTCCTCCAGCTGCTCCTGCTCCTCCTCTCTTGTCACCTGGGTAGAAAATCCACTCATTTCACCAGACAATGCTTCTGCTCCAATGTCCTCCTCCTCCATTTCAGTCCCCACCGGACTCATGTGGCCGCGAGATGTAGTCGCCACATCTCCAGTCCCCTACCCAGACAGATTTTTCAGCATCTGTTCCAGGACATGAAGCAGTGGAATGACGTTATTCATCCCATAGTCCTGGCGACTGACAAATAACGTGGCCTCCTCGAATGGCCTCAAAAAACGGCAGGTGTCACGCATGAGCTGCCACTGGCTGACATCAAAGTTACACAGGGGAGTACTCCTGTCCACCTGGATCACAAAAAAATCGTTAATGGCTTTTCTCTGTTCATACAGTCGGTCTAACATGTGTAGGCTGGAATTCCAACGGGTGGAAACATCGCATATCAGAGTGTGTTGGGGGAGGCAGTTCTGCCGCTGCAACTCAAGGAGGGTGTTCCTGGCTTTGTAGGAATGGATGAAGTGCATGCACAGTTTCCTGGACATTTTCAGAATCTTCTGAAGATCTGTGGAAGACTGCAGGAACCTTTTCACAACCAGATTGAACACATGCGCCATGCAGGGCGCATGGACCATCCCTCCTCAGTGCAGCGCGGACACCATGTTCCTCCAATTGTCCGTCACCATGGTTCCGATTTGCAGTTGGCGCGGAGAAAGCCACACATCGATTTCTTGCTGCATGACGCGGAGCAGTTCCTCCCCTGTGTGACTTCGTTCGCCGAGGCAAGCCAGGTGTAGAACTGCGTGACACCGCTGACCCTACACATGTGGTATGATGGAGCAGTACTTGTGGAGGCTGAGATGGTGGTGGTGGTGGAGGAGGAGGAGGCGGACATTAGCGCAGGAGCCACAGTTTGACAACGTTGCGGAGAAAGCAGCGTCTCCTGTTCAAGTTGTTTGTGTGCCTGGGCAGGAAGCACATTCACCCAGTGGGCCGTAAAAGACATGTACTGGCCCTGACCGTAGTTACAGCTCCAGACGTCCGCGCTGCCGTGCACCTTGGAACATACCGATGAGCTCAAGGACTGGCCCACTTTCTGGTCTACATATTTATGAAGTGCTGGTACTACCTTTTTGGAAAAGAAATTACGGCTTGGAACTCTCCATTTCGGCTCGGCACAAGCCATTAGTTCTCTGAATGTTGCAGAGTCCACCATTTGGAAAGGGAGGGACTGCAGTACCAATAACTTGGACAGAAGCATGGTCAGCTGCTGCACCTTAGGATGGTTGGATGCATACTGTTGTCTCTTTGCAATCACCTCGCTGAACGACTGCTGGCGCCATGAGTAGCGAGGAGCAGGAGCATCTGGACCGGGAGATGATGGCAAAGAGAAACAGCTCCCTTCTGCAGAGGTGGTGGAGCCTTGACTGGCTGCAATGGCATGCGTGCCACTGGCCGCTGCTGTTGCTGCGGCGGCAGGATGGACCACCAGATCTGAGCCACGTTTCTCCCAGGCCACCGGATGGTGACGCTGCATGTGTTGACGCAGGGCCGTGGTGCCAATTTTAGCTCCCTGGCCACGCTTCACTTTCTGCTTACAGATTCTACATATACCCATATTCGGCTCCTCCGGTGTCTTAGCAAAGAACTGCCACACCGGCGAGTAGCTGATTTTACTGCCAACGCTACGCACTGAGAGACTACTACCGCCGCTGCCTCGCTGAGCCCCTGTGCCGCTACTTTCTTGGACCTGCGAAGCGGGTTTTCTACCCCGTGGCCGCTTGGCTCCCGACCTCGCACTGCTGCTATCCTGCTGACTCACAGCCACACAGCCCACTTGCTGGCTGCGCCGCTGCCTGACACGCAAGCTGCCATCCTCTTCTCCTGACGATGATGAAGCCCTTGCTTCACCCGGCTCCCAAGTGCGGTCGGCTACATCATCATCAATTTGTGTTTCATCGTCACTGCTGTCCTCATCACCGGTCTTGGAATGCAGAGGCTGACCCCTCACAACATGACCTCCCATGCCACTCTCCACATCTATACTTTGCTGCCTACTGCAAGAAGCAGGGGATATTGGCCCCATTTCTTTTCTGCCAAGTAGGCTGCTGACTGCCCTCCTCAAATTGTTCATCCTCGCTATATAGTGGCGCTGAGCCCAGACCAAATAGTAGATCTCTGGCTGAGGGAACCGGATGGGACAGAGGCAGGTTGAGGACAGGTGAGGGCCGCTGACCCGCTCCCGGGCCATGCCAACTTAGGGTTGTGTCTGACGTTCCCACCGACTCTTGGCTGGGGTTGTCAGATGTCATCTGGAAGGAAGTGGATGACCTAGTCAACCAATCAAGAACCCTTGGGTTTCTGAAGAACACAAGGCCGCTAGATGACAGCGGCAGTTCTGGCCTCACCGAGTGACCCCTGCGGCGACGTCCCCTTGCTGTGCTGCGACCTGGGCCTGTTCCAGGAATGTTTGTGCCACTGCCACTCGCAGGTGCAGAGCCTGCCACCTCTCTGTCTGACATACTGTTTGTTCTAAAATGTACAGACACTGTTTGTTGAAGATATCTGTATATGATAAATACACACCCTGTATTTGACTCCAAATGAACCCAGTAACAAGCTTGGGTAACCCTTGGATATAAATTGTGCTCCACAAATGGCCAGGAAAAATTGACTTGTATGTGCCGTTTAAAAACTCTGTGTATTTTACTGAATGTAAAAGCACAAACAGGCTTAATTAACCTTCGGATATTAATTATGCTACAGAATTTCTTCTGTGGCGGTGAAAAAGATAGTTTCTTTTACTGAGTACAACTGCAGAAAAATACTTAATTCACCCTTGGATGTAAATTGCGCAAAAGAATTGAGCAACCACAATCTACTAGCTTTGTAGCGTGTTACAATGGCGTGTTTTTTACGCTACACAACGAGAAAAAATTGTAATTAATCTTCGCTTGTGAATCATGCTACAGGAAAAATGTCTTTTTTGGCGGTGAAAAAGACGGTTTCTTTTGAGGCACCACAGCCGCTAAACAACGCTTAATTAACCCCTGGGTGTAAATTGAGCCAAACAATTGAGCAACCACAAACTACTAGCTTTGTAGCGTGTTACAATGGCGTGTTTTCTACGCTACACAACGAGAAAAAATTGTAATTAACCTTCGCTTGTGAATTATGCTACAGGAAAATTGTCTTTTTTGGCGGTCTAAAAGACGGTTTCTTTTGAGGCACCACAGCAGCTAAACAACGCTTAATTAACACCTGGATGTAAATTGCGCAAAAGAATTGAGCAACCACAAACTACTAGCTTTGTAGCGTGTTACAATGGCGTGTTTTTTACGCTACACAACGAGAAAAAAATTGTAATTAACCTTCGCTTGTGAATTATGCTACAGGAAAATTGTCTTTTTTGGCGGTGAAAAAGACGGTTTCTTTTGAGGCACCACAGCAGCTAAACAACGCTTAATTAACCCCTGGATGTAAATTGCGCAAAAGATTTGAGCAACCACAAACTACTAGCTTTGCAGCGTGTTACAATGGCGTGTTTTTTACGCTACACAACAAGAGAAAAAATTGTAATTAACCTTCGCTTGTGAATTATGCTACAGGAAAATTGTCTTTTTTGGCGGTGAAAAAGACGGTTTCTTTTGAGGCACCACACCAGCTAAACAACGCTTAATTAACCCCTGTATGTAAATTGCGCCAAACAATTGAGCAACCACAAACTACTAGCTTTGTAGCGTGTGACAATGGCGTGTTTTTTTACGCTACACAATGAGAAAAAATTGTAATTAACCTTCGCTTGTGAATTATGCTACAGGAAAAATGTCTTTTTTAGCGGTGAAAAAGACGGTTTCTTTTGAGGCACCACAGCAGCTAAACAACGCTTAATTAACCCCTGGATGTAAATTGCGCAAAAGAATTGAGCAACCACAAACTACTAGCTTTTAAGTGTGTTACAATGGCGTGTTTTTTACGCTACAAGACGAGAAAAAATTGTAATTAACCTTCGCTTGTGAATTATGCTACAGGAAAAAATTATTTTTTGCCGGTGAAAAAGACGGTTTCTATTGAGGCACCACAGCAGCTAAACAACGCTTAATTAACCCCTGGATGTAAATTGCGCAAAAGAATTGAGCAACCACAAACTACTAGCTTTGTAGCGTGTTACAATGGCATGTTTTTTACACTACACAACGAGAAAAAATTTAAATTAACCTTCGCTTGTGAATTATGCTACAGGAAAAATGTATTTTTTTGGCGGTGAAAAAGATGGTTTCTTTTGAGGCACCACAGCAGCTAAACAATGCTTAATTAACCCCTGGATGTAAATTGCGCCAAACAATTGAGCAACCACAAACTACTAGCTTTGTAGCGTGTTACAATGGCGTGTTTTTTACCCAACACCACGAGAAAAAATTTTAAATAAACATAGCATGTGAAATATGCTACAGGAAAAAGGTCTTTTTTGGCTGTGAAAAAGACGGTTTCTTTTGAGGCACCACAGCAGCTAAACAACGCTTAATTAACCCCTGGATGTAAATTGCGCAAAAGAATTGAGCAACCACAAACTACTAGCTTTGTAGCGTGTTACAATGGTGTGTTTTTTACGCTACACAACGAGAAAAAATTGTAACTAACCTTCGCTTGTGAATTATGCTACAAGAAAAATGTATTTTTTGGCGGTGAAAAAGACGGTTTCTTTTGAGGCACCACAGCAGCTAAACAACGCTTAATTAACCCCTGGATGTAAATTGTGCAAAAGAATTGAGCAACCACAAACTACTAGCTTTGTAGCGTGTTACAATGGCGTGTTTTTTACGCTACACAACGAGAAAAAATTGTAATTAACCTTCGCTTGTGAATTATGCTACAGGAAAAATGTCTTTTTTGGCGGTGAAAAAGACGGTTTCTTTTGAGGCACCACAGCAGCTAAACAACGCTTAATTAACCCCTGGATGTAAATTGCGCAAAAGAATTGAGCAGCCAAAAATGAAGTGGTATTTGTATTGTAAAAACGCTGTTTCTTTAAATGAATACAACTGGAACAGACTTAGATCTCCCTTGGATATTCAATGTGCTGTGAGCAGATAGCATTAAAATGTATATGCAGCTGCAGTGGACACACACTGGACTTCAGATCCAATACCCCAAAAAATCAGAAATAGAACATTAAGAGAAGCAGTCTCTGAGACAAGCTGAGACACCCCACAGAAATCGCTATATAAAAATCAATTCTTCAGTAAGAGCCATTAAAAGCAGCTGCGGCAGCACCTTCCCTGATCAGTACAGTGAGAGGAGTGTGAGCTCCCAGCGTCGCGCCCGGACTTATATAGTGCGGTGACGTCACAGAATCCCGCCGGTCTCTGATTGGCTTCATCTCTGCATATGTCATGCAGGCTATGCCCTTCTTCCTCCCAGAGTTCTTTGCCCCATGTAACGCCATGTGCTCGCAGCCATTTTATCAATCAAAAGCACACTTCGTTCACCCGAAGTACCCCAACGTTCGACTTCGTTCAGAACCGAAGTTTTCCTGAAATTCTAAACGAATTCCACTTCGTTAGAATCGATTCACCCATCTCTACATATTACTACTTTTCTATTTGGTGATTCACAATGGTGCTGTTTTGTGAGTGGTGGAGAAGAAAGGGGGGAGGAGAGAAAGAGAAAGAGATGCAGTAGTGACGCAGTTGTGTGAGAAATTGTTTTATGTGGAAGAAGTTGTATTTTTGCAGAGCATAGTTTAAGTTTAGAAATAAATTACTGAAATATTTTTTTAACTTTTTTAAATTATTTTTTTATTATTTTTTAAACCATTCACATTTCACACTAAATTCTACAGGTTATTACTGTCATGTAGATGCCTAATATGTGCAGGGTTTTTTTTGTGTGTTTAATGTTTGCACAATAACTTTCTTATTAAATATTTATTTTTATTTTTTACTTTTATTTATTCCATTAAGAGTTAACTATTAAACCCTTTTCTTTTTCTTACACTTAGTAATGTATTAGTATACTCCTGTATGCTAATATGTGTCACAGTTGCACAGGAAGCAGTCAGGGCAGCACACAGTGTGCCCTGACTGCAGGCTTCCTCTACAGACAGCCCTGGGGCTACTCTCGGTCCCCAGGGCTGACTGTACAGACATTTCCCGGGCTCCATCATATAATCGGGAGTCCCGATCACCCGATGGTGCAGGCAAATGCACTTTATTATTCAACGTTTTAGGGCCCGGGGCCCAATAAAAAGGGTTTTAAGTGACGGGATCAGGGGTTTTCCTATGCTTCCTGCCGCTTAAGAAAATTGCTCGGGAGCTGATAACTACATTTTCTTTTCCCCTAAGCACAGTTTGGCGGGCTATGAGCCTAAAAAACTCCTTTATCTGTATGAAAATCCTTTGGGGGTTGGGCTGCAGAGGAAACAAACCTTTGGCACCCCCCTCCCATCAAAAGACGGTGGGCGGTTTTTTTAAGGGGTTAAAAAAGGGTTTTCCCTTGGGGTTTAAAATCCCCTGAATTTGAAAAATAGCTTTAAAGTTTGACTGTGAATGTGAAATGGGGGAGGGGGGTTTGCTTACTTTTGAAATACTTTTAATTTTTCCCGGGTTTTAAAAAAACCCCTTTTATCATTGTGATAAGAGCACCTGCAGCTATTTCGTGCTGCCCATGGTTTGGGGAGCATGAACAAGCTAATGAGTCCCTTTAGGAGGACGTCACAGATCCTCTTTAAACACACATCTATAAGACAGAAACAGTAACACAGATATTACCTCTTTCTTTGACACATGTGGGTGGCCCTTAAGAGGGCCGTTTGGTCCGTAAGAGAGGCCTTTCAGGGGGGGTCCTGAAAAGCTACACTCCACCCGGGGCAGCCGGAAAAATGGGAGCGGGATGTGGGCCCACTAAAAGCGTTGGAAATTTAATTTCCCCTTTCTTCAAAATACACCGGGGCAGGGCCAAGGGAAAAACTTCAGAACAGCTCCTGGGGTTCTACTGTTTTTGGGCTGCGGCTTGCTTTTCCCCTTGGGGTTTCCCGTCTCTGACTGACTACGGGCATAAAACAAAAAACCAAAAATGATGAGCTGGGCAGCCAAACTCCCTGCTCTTTTACCCTGCTTGCTCTTGTTTGGGGTTAAAAAATTCCCGGGGCGGGGCTGCTTTTTCTGATTGGTAAAAAAAAATGTAGTTTTGGGGGGGGAATGTTACCACATGGGGTGGGGCTAATTGGGTGGGGCTGTTTTTTTGATTGGTGGGAAAGTCCCAAGCCCCCTTTATGCCCTCAGGTCATAATGAGGGACTGGAGGTCTTGGAGTTTAACCATTTGATTTCTTTGGGCAGTGTTTTTTGTTTGGGGGAAATTAAAAATCAGCCTTGTGAACCCCCCTTTAAAGACATTATTTATTTTTCTATTTGGGGGTTCTTTAACATTTTGGCAGCTCTCGGTTTGGGGGGGAGAGAGGGGAATTTTTTTGGGGTTCTTGAGGTGTTTTATGAGGGAAAAAATTTAAAATAGATGGGAAAATTAGGTAGATATAGGGTTGATATGAGTTAAAATGGAAAGTAGTTTGGAGATTGGTTTGGGTAGATATAAAAATTTTGGATAAAATATGGGATAGATAAAAAATTTTAATTAAAAAAAAAAAGAAGTGGCTAAAATAGATAAGTGATTTTTTTAGATTAATGAGATTTTTTTAGATATGAAATAGATGGGATAGAGGTTTGATAAAAGTTAAATAGACAGTTAGATAGTTTAGGGATAAAAAAATAGATTGCTCGGATGGAAATTTAAATGGTTTGTTTAAAAGGTACAAGGTAAAATATATATTTAAAATTTTAATAAAATTAATTTGATATAGAAAAAGTTTAGATATGAGAAATGATAAAAATTTTTTAAAAGGGTCAAGGGGTGGATAGATTGTTGAGTTATAAGATAAATAGGAAAGTTTTGGTTATGTTTTGGAAAAGGAAAATTTTTGGGAAAAATTTATCTAGAGGGTGAGAAAAAGGATGTGTGTATCTGAGATTTTTGGGGAGCTTTTTTTCTGGGCAAAGGGTTTGGGCCAGTGCTACTAAAATTCTTCTTGCTGCACTGGTACCCCCTGGGGGGCCCCCCTGGATTGGGTTTTGGCTTTATGTCCCTTCCAGAGTGGGGGTTGCAGTCAGCATGGTTGTACAACCTCCAGGATTTTTTGGGATTTCCCCCCGTTCGTTTTTCCTGGGGTCTGTGCTGATAAAGCGGTTACTCGGGAAAATTTTAGCGGGCTGGCTTTAAAAAATGTGCTGGGTCTTCATATGGCCAATTTTAAAATTCCCCTGGTTTTGGGGACTCTGCAATTTTGCTTTTTCCCAGCAACAAAAGAAAACCTTTAAGGCCTTGCAAAGTTTTTTTTTTTTTGACACATTTTTTTTTTTCCTTCCGGGCCTTTTTTTTCCCAGACCCCATAATTTTTTTATTTTTCCCCCTTTACAAAAAACCTATGGGGGTTTTATTTTGGGGGAAAAAAGATGAACTTTTAAGGGGTTTTAAATTCACTTTTGCTATAAAATTATACGGGAAAAACCGCAAAAAAAATTCCAAGGGGGAAACAAATTGGGGAAAAAAAAGGGAAAAAATTTAACTTGAGCCTTTGTTTGGGGGGGTTTCGCTTTTGCGGAATTCAATCTTCAGAAAAATTTAGGGTTTTGGTTATCTGTATTCTACAGATTGTTGAAAACCCCAGCAAAAACCAAAATTAATTTTCGGTTTCCGTTATGTTTTGGTCCCGAAAAAAATTTTCAAAATTTTTTTATTTTTTAAAAATTGGCTCTGTGGCCCCAATTTTCTTGTGACCAATAACTTTTTTTGCACTAACACCTCCCAGTTTCCCAGGGGAGGGGTGAATTTTTTGAAAAGGTAAACCCAAACTTTTTTACCCGGTCCCAGTTTGGGTTTTTGAGCCCTTTTTTTGAAAATTTTTTTCCCAATTTTTTTAAAGGACGTTAAAATGGCCAAAAAAACGCAGTTTTTTTTTTTTTGGGAATTTTTTTTTTTTTCATCTTCGGTGTTCAGCTTTAGGGAAAAATTAATTTTAAATTTTTTAAATTTTAGATCGGATTTTTTGGGATGTGGAAATCCCAAATACATGAAACATTTTTTATTTTATTTGAAAAATGGGGGGACAGGGGGGTGATTTGAATTTTTAAATATTTTTTTAAAATTTTTTTTTAACATTAAAAAATTTATTTTTTTTTATTTTAACTTTGGCCCCCTTAGGGCGCTTAAACCATTTCGGGGGCGTGATCATTTTACACCCAAAAATGCAAAAATAGAAAATTTGGCATTGGGGGATTTTTTTGTCCAAAGGGCTGGCGGTTTCCCCACTTCTTGCCGGGGGCCCGGAAAATTTGGGGGGGGAGGGGGGAAAACCCGAAAAAAACAAAGGGCCCAACGATGGAACCCTTTTCCACAAAGTTCCCGCTGCCTTTTTAAAGCCAAAAAGGGAAAACCTCAGCAATTTCACCAATTTTTGATGTCCCCTTTTTGGGGAGGGGAAAAGAACGGTGGCGGCATCGTTTTTTCTTAATTTGACGCGGGCCCAATCTATGTACGGCTTCTAAGGGGGTTTTAAAAAAAAGGGCAGGGGGGGGGGCGGCCCCTGCCCCCCCCCCCTTGAAACCCTCGGGGTTTTTAGCTGAAATTTTAGCCGCAAAACCCCTGGCGGCTGTGTTGGCGGGGTTTAACGGGTGACCCCCCCAAAAAAAACCCCCCTTTACCCAACCCCTGGGACGTACTCATTTTGTCCAGTTTTCTTTAAGGGGTTTTTCCAATTTTTATAAAATTTAAAAATTAAAAAAAAAGGGAAAAATCTTTTCCCTTCTTTTTAAATTTTCGGGAGAAAAAGGGATGACTTTTGAGGTCATCTAAAGATTCCCCCTTTTGATTTCTTTTTGGGGCCAGTGCTTCTTTCTAAATTGGGGGGAAAATTAAAATTCAGCTTTGTGCACAAATTTTTGGCCATATTTTAACTTTTATATTTGGTGGTTGGTTAAAGGTGCTGCTTTGTGATTGGGGGAAGAAAAAAAGGGGGGGAGGGGAGAAAGAGAGAGAGAGAGATGTAGTTGGGATGCAGTTGTGTGAGGACTTGTTTTATGCTGGAGAAGTTGTTTTATTGGGGAGCATAGTTTTTAAATTTAAAAAATAAATTACTGAAATTTTTTTTTTCTTCTTTTTTAATTTAATTTTTTTTTTTAAATCTTTTTTTTTACTCGTTAACCCCTCAGAAAGGGGCATTAAAGGGGAAAAACTCACTATCATCACTGGTTGTTCTTTGTTGTCTGGCCAGGCTGTGAAGTAAAGATTAGAAATACAGGCTGGGTTTTCGACTATTTCCGTGGGGGCAGGATGATTTTTTACCTTTTCCTTTAGAGTATTTAGCCCCAAAAAATGACCCTGAAAGTATTTTTTGGTAATTTGAAGGATGGGCGTTTTTAAGAAAACCCTTTAGGTCCATGATAAATGTGACAGTGGCATCTTAAAAATTAGCAAAGAGGGCTGCTGTCTATCGCATCCCCTTTGATTGGGTTCCCCCATGAAGGGATTTACATTGTGCTTTTGTTTAACATTTACCCAAACGGAGGCCTTAAAGGCCTCCGTTTAAATTTAAAGTTAGAAACATAATTACCCTGCTTATGAAGGGGGTAATGGGAGTTTAAAGAAAAGCCTTTTTTTTACGCTTGTGTTTTATATGGTGATTTATTAAATCTTTAAAAAATTTTACCGTTTTGTGAACCCCTTTAAAAGGGGGAAAAAATTTTCAAAGCCAAAATTTTTTTTTTAAACTGTGTTGTTGGGCCCCCAAAAATTTGAATAAAAAGTGATCACAAAGTTGAATGTATCCCAAAATGGTACCAATAAAAAAAAACATCAGCCCCCCCAAAAAAAAACGGCCCTTTTTAGGGCCCCTAAAATTGAAAAAAAAAGTTATTGGGTTTCAGAAAATGTCGTGCAAATGCAAATTTAAAAAATAGAAAAAGTTTTTTTTTTTTTAAAAAGTAAACCCAAAACATTAAATTAAATTCTACAAATATTTGGGAACAATTTTTAATCAACCGGTTTGTGATTAGGAAAAACATGTTAAAAGTCTACTGGAAAATTGAACTTCAAAAAAACAAAATTTTCCCCAAAAAATATTGCGTGTAGGCTTTTTTTTGCACTTTCTACCTCACATAGAATTTTTCGGGGGTTTTCCGAAAATATTGACCCTTTCATCTTGTCCCAAAGGGGAAAAAAAGCCTTCAGTTTGGATATGAAGACAGAGAAATAAAAAACTTACAGTTCTTGGGGGGCGGAGAGGAAAAAAAATGAAAAGCAAAAAATCTTTGGGAAAAAGGTTTAAACATTAAGCAGTAAATTGAGAAATTTCTTTTCGGTTTAATTTTTTTTTATATGTTCCCTTAAAGGTTTTTAGTATTATTACACCTACTTTAAGTCTTTTTTTTGGGGGTTGGGTTTTTGGCTGCTAAACTTTTTCTGCTTGTTAAGTAAAAGCTAAAATATGTCATTGATTTCTCTTGGGGGAAAAATTGTTTTTACGAACCTAAAGTTTTAAAAAGATTACGGAGAGCTGGTTTATTCAGTTTTGTTCCTGAAATTTTTTTTAGTATGACTTCTTTGTCTAGCCATTGCAGATTGAATTAGGTAAGGTTTATCCTTGATATACTATAAAAATTTTTTGCAAAAAAGAATTTTTAATTTTTTTTACTATCTTAAAAAAAACCAAACAAATTTTTACGCTTTAAGGGGGGTTTTTTTTAAATTAAAACCAAAAAAAGGACCCAAACCCACTGTAAAATTAAAGGGGAAGCTTATCTTCCTTTTTTCTATCAACACATTTTAAAAATTATAAAATTATATTTTTTCACTTTTTCTGTCAAAATAACTGTATGAGGGCTTGTTATTTGCAGGATGAGTTCAATTTATCATTGGTACTATTTTGGGTAGATATAAATTCTTGATTATCTTTTATTAACTATTTGTGATAGGGAATGGAAAAAAAAAACAGCAATTTTGCCATTGCTTTACATATTTTGATTTTTTTTTTCTGTTCATCATGCAGCATACATAGGGACACATGTATGAAAATTGTCTTGGTCTAAGATTTTCTTTGTTGCCCATAGCAACCAATCAGAGTCCCCCTTACATTTCATGTAGTGCTCTGAAACAATGAAACGGGCGCTCTGATTGGTTGCTATGGGCAATAAAGAAAGTCTTAGATCAAGACAGTTTTCATACATGTCCCCCATAATGTTTTACCCTTATTATGTTGGTCAGTACAAACACAGGGATAATAAATATATGTTTTTTTTTTCTGTTTTAATACTTTGCACAATAAACAAATAAAAAAGATTCTATTTTATATCACCATATTTTGACACCTATATATTTTTATTGTTTCTTCAATGTAGCCATATGTGGACAAAACACAGTTTTTATTGGAAACTTTTGGGCTACGTGAAACTTTTTGATTAACTTTAACACTTTCTGGATGGGAATGGAAAAAAAACACAGCAATTTTGCCATTGTTTTTTGATATTTTAATTTTCTTTTCTATTTACCATACAGCATAAATAATGTGTTACCTTTAGGCTTTGTCCCTACGGTTTTTCAGCCTGGTTCTCGGTTTTGAAAACCAGCTGCAAACCGGCTGAGAAACTTTTGTACGGACCTTAAATGAAAAATACATGCAGCCATCCCCACTGCGCGGATTTTCTGCCTGGCGGTTTTTCAGACCGCCAGCGGTCAGAAAAACATGGAACATGTTCATTCTTCCGACCAGTTTTCAGACGGAAGATGAACATGTCTATGCGAGGGGGTAGGGCTTTTCTCCACAAACCGCTGTTTACTTATTCAGTAAGATGCAGCAGTTTTAGAGCATTTACCCCTCAAATCTTATTCATGAGTAGGTGTTAGCTCCACCCACCAAATACTAGCTCTGCCCACTGACAGTTATTCACATGTTTCTACCTATTCAAAGTAATAGGTTTGTCAGTTGAGGTGAGCGGGGCTAGCCTCAGGTGGGCAGGGTTTGAAAAAACTGACACTTTGAAGGACTCTTCGAATGACTCTTCTGGCTGAAAACTGCAGATTTGAGCATTAAATACATGAAAACTACAGCATCTTACAGAATAAGGGACACAGCGCTGGAAAAAGCAGGTCTGACACTGGCTTGTGCTGTCTTCAGTCAGGGGGGCAAAACTATGTGATAGTTTCTCTTTAAGCTACCATGTGGACGCACCCCAAGGGCCTGAGGAGACCATAAAATAAGAACTGTATTACATTATTATTTTATCAACATTTCACAGTGTGTTAAACATTGTTATAATTTCATTAGTTAAAGGGGTATTCTTTCCACAATAATTAGCCTTGAATATATCGGCTAAGGTTAATAGACTATTACCAAATAAATTGCTGTTCTGATTGTGTTTGTTTTCAGAGCTAGAGGAGATCTTATCTCCTGCTTATGTACATAAACTTTTCTAGGTTACTGAACATCTATCTCTGCTCAAATTGCTCCAACTGCCCTGGTCAAGATTATGATGTCACTCCCTGCTGTGTTTTATCAGCTGCTCAGGTGCTTGTTTATCTGTTACCATTTAAAGCTCGGCTTTAAGGCTATGTTCACACGGCTTAACTGCGGGACGTAATTACGCCCCGCAATTACGCCGTGTGGCCGGGGGTAATTCACATGTCACTTTATCCTCCCCCCGCGGCGGATTTCAACGAGCAGGGAGAGGGAGACGTAAATCCATAGTTTCTTTTGAAAAATGTGGATTATGTAATGATTGGGGCGTTTTCAGCCCGTAATTTGCGCACTCCGGCGTGTAATTACAGACCGAAATACGGCCAATTTTAAGCCGTGTGAACATAGCCTTACTGTTTAAATATTCTATTAGCATTGTCCCTCTAACAGGCTCAAGAATAGGGCAGTCATTGAACCACCCATAACCTAACCAGGAAGAGTGAGCCTGAAGCTGGCTGTGAAGAGCAGGCTCTGTGAAACAACATGGTAAGAACACCCCTTTAATGATGCTTCAGAAAACATGATGTTTAAATAAAACTTTTATTCTAAGCAGAAACATTTCTAAAATGAAACCAGAAGTATCAGACAATGTGACAGAGTTCACCATCCATGGTTTGTCTGAACTTCCAGAACTTCAGTTACCAACTTTCGTAACCATTCTTTTTCTCTATATTCTTATTATTGTTGGGAATTTAACAATTATTGTGGTCATCTGTGGAAGTTCTCATTTACAATCCCCTATGTATATTTTATTGCTAAACCTTTCTTTCATTGATGTTGCTTACACTTCAAATATTCTGCCAAAGCTGATGAATATACTCCTCACTAAACCAAAAATTATTTCATTCGTGGCTTGCATGGTTCAGCTGTATTTCTTTATTGCCTTGGCTAGCATTGAGGTCGTCTTACTCGCAAGTATGGCATATGACCGGTATGTTGCAATCTGTCAGCCTCTTCATTATGCTTTCTTAATGAGTTTGAAACATTGTGCCAGACTTTCAGCAGCTGCGTGGATCATTGGTCTCTTGGATCCATCAGGACATATTGCTCTTGTATCTAAGCTTTCATTCTGTGCATCCCATCATATTGACCATTTTTTTTGTGATCTCTCACCTCTTCTTAAGATCTCTTGCAGCAACACATATAAAGTAGAGATGATGAATTATATTGTTGGAAGCCTTTTGACCCTTTCTACATTCTTGCTTACATTGATTTCTTATGTTTTAATAATTTGTTCCATATTAAAGATCAAATCTGCAGAAGGACGATATAAAGCATTTTCTACTTGTTCTTCCCACCTCACATGTATTATTATTTTCTATGGTACCATCATTTGCTTATACATGAGACCAGCATCAAGTTATTATCCAGAACAAGACAAGTTTTTTGCTCTTTTATATATTGTTTTGGTACCTTTATTGAATCCCATAATTTACAGTTTAAAAAATCATGATTTTAAACATGGGGTTAAGAAAATTCTATTCAGAATTAGATTATAATTGACTCCAAGCAGAACTAAACTTGTTTTTTTTGTGCAGAGATTGACATAAAGTACTAACTTTTACATTGGCAGCATGTGGAAATTCTGAAATGGATTTTTATACCAGATTTCTTCCGTTTAGTAAAGTTACATCTGCAGTCACATTTGATTATAATCCAAAGCTAAACCTATTTGTTACACACCTATTGTGGGGTTGGGCTAATAGACCTAATTGGGACAGTCTTGAACTGAGTGGGTTGGGTTCAGCGGAAAGGGTCGTAAAAATGAAAGGTCATGGAGAATAAGATCCATATACTTCAGACTAGTGTTGCACTTTGGGTTTGGGTTGAAACACTTTGACCCGACTCAAATTATAGGCAACCAATCACCAGCCTGCAAAAAAATCAAGCAACCAATTGAAAGTGTGGCAGTTAGGCAGTCAAAACAAAGTCAATGATATGTTCCAACTCAATTCCAAAGCATAACACTACTCTCTGGACTGCTTTCTAGGGGGAGATACCCTACAAAGCAAAAATTGGTTTAAAACAGGGTCTGATTAAAGAAAGCAATCTCCAAATCAAGGGTCAAATTGACAGGCCCTATGTGAAGTAACATAGGCTAGGAAGGGACATCTGTGAAAAAAACTAGAACTTAAGACTAATTGAAATACTGAAAAATAATATCTTATATATTCTGTACTTGTACTCTTCAGTTAAGACTGTATTATCCTGCATATCCTAAAAAATACAGGTGGCTACCTGCTAATAACTTTAACTTACTTATACACCTCTCCTTTAGTCAGTTCTTCTCACCCCTCATTGCTGAAAACCTTGAGATAACTAAAATACACATTTTATGTTATGAGTCATACAATATACATCTTGTAGTTTATTAGACTTCATACCTTTATAATATTTTGCTCAATTTACAAGAGCTGAGTGCTTACATTTTCTCTTATCCACTCTGTTATATTTTCACTGGTTTCATAAATGCCAATGTTTACTATTATTTGCCATCGTTTGTAAGCTATGGTTCATATCCATGTTATGATTAACCCCAAGTCTATGCAGTATATGCCCACAATGTATATTGCCTATCCTCTGCCTTAAAGGGAACCTGTCACATAGATTATGCCCCCTTGCTGAGAACAGCACAAGCTAGTGACAGACCTGCTGTTTCCAGCACTTTGCCCCTTATTCTGTATGATGCAGAAGTTTTAGAGCATTTACCCCTCAAATCTTATTAATGAGTAGGTGTTAGCTCCACCCACCAAAGGCTAGCTCCGCCCACTGACAGTTATTCACATGTTTCTACCTATTCAAAGTAATAGGTTTATCAGTTGAGGTGGATGGGACTAGCCTCCGATTGGCCGGGTTTAAAAAAAAACTGACACTGAAGGACTCTTCGAATGACTCTTCTGGCTGAAAACTGCAGATTTGAGCATTAAATACACAAAAACTACAGCATCTTACAGAATAAGGGACACAGCGCTGGAAACAGCTGGTCTGTCACTACCTTGTTCTGTCCTCAACCAGGGGGGCAAAAACTATGTGACAGGTTCTCTTTAAAGGAGTTGTCTCATTACGAGCTTTCAGCCTGTCAGTGTCCCTGGTAAGTTGAACTGAGGGGCGTGTTTCTTGGTCTGTCTGTTCTGCTCCCTCTCCCCCCTCCCATCAGCAACCAGGCACCTACGTAACTTCAATCCAGGGGGGGAGGGGGTTTGCTCTCAGAGTTCACCCTGTTGTGCCTGCCTAGGTCTGTTACAGGAGAGGGCTGATCTAGGAGTGTAGAGAGGAATATGAAGCGTGTGCTATAGAGCAGAGGGATGCATGTGTTCTATATCCCTGCTTAGCTACAAGTCTCCACATCTCCAGCAACAACAAGGGGAGTGTTACTTACTCAGGATGTGTCACTAAATACAGGAGAACATAAAGTAAATTTACATGCCCCCTGATCTGTATTTAAATTTTAGTATAGTCACAGTTCCAAAGACATATCATGATTTTATAGTAACAGACAGGGTCACTGCTGTCACATCTATCTGTGTAGAGAGAGGAGGAAAACAGGCACACACAGGGGTTTAAACCAAGCGGGATGGACACAGAAGCCCAGAGTTTCCCCCTCCCCCTCCAGAAGCATTCTGTGTGGGAGGGGCTCTCTTGCTCCCAAACCCGTCTTCAAAGGTGATGAGTCATTCAGACCTGACAGCCAGTAAGATAAGGATCAACAGGTCTGCTATATAGAGATCTGAGAAGCTGATGTAGTAATACTAACAGGGCTAGCTCAAAATCAGTAGGACATTTGTAATGAAATATATTGCAAAGCTGCTTGTTTTTTAAAGATCTTTAAATTAAAACCCAATCATTGTAGCGAGACAACCCCTTTAAGGACAATTGACTATTCCTAGTTGACTATTCCCTTCAGTTTAAAATTTATTTCTCTCTTCGCATCACAGACTTGGCTCTCTCTTTGATCTCCTTATATCACACTAATTTAATATTTAGTCTCTTCCACTCGAGCGTCCCTTTTTTGTCACACCCTTTCCCTACTGGGGTCCTTCCAGACTCTTCCCCCTGACCTTAGCTCTTTTCATTTATACCTATAGCTTAGGACAGCAACAAAACAAACAAGGTGCAGCCAGCTACATCCAGGACACTGGTGATAGTTCAATAAAACTTCTGATCTTTATTTTCCAACGATTTAAAAGTCAAAGCATGGAGGATAGGTTACATGGTACACGCATTCATGGCACAATAATACGCCACTGCTGACCGACGCGTTTCGGAAGCGATATCCTTAATCGTGGTCACCTAGACAAGTGCAGATGGTGAGTGCTATATATAGTAACACCCCAGGGATATCACATGATCGGAGGGAAGAAAACCCCTCCCCCTAGGGATATCACATGATCGGAGGGAAGAAAACCCCTCCCCCTAGGACGTAATATCCTCATATAACAAACAATACAAAAAACAATATAAAAAGCCGATATAAAGTACTATCTGCAATTAAAACATTGATTAAAGTGCCAATTATATATAACTGTATGCGAAGATACTTTTAGAAGAAGCAGACTAATAATGATACCATATGTCTTGTAAGATATTCAGGCCTGCAGGAATTCTTGTGCCTAACTTAAAGATCCACATAGATTCTCTCCCCAAGAGTTTGCGATGTAGATCTCCCCCTCTCGATGTATTTGTCACCTTCTCTATTGCACAGAAACTAAATGAAGATAAATTACCACCATGTTCTACTTGGAAATGTTTTGACACACTGGAGCATTTAAAACAGTCTGTTCTAAGGGCATCAGACAGATGCCTCCTAATTCTAATTTTCAACGGCCCAGTAGTGCATCCCACGTACTGGAGTTTGCAACTATTGCAAGCTATGAGATAAATCACTGATTTACTGTTACAGTTCATGAACTGTTTGATATCATAAATTTTGTGAGTAACAAAAGATTGGAATGTTTTGGTTTTATAAAACTACTTGCAGGCTGTGCACAATTGTGTCCACAGCCATAGAAACCAGTAGAACTCAGCAATTATGCTGAGATGGCATAGGCTTGGAAAGCAAAACTGGGAGAAAAAAGGGGAACCCAATGTGGGTGCTTTCTTGGAAACAAAACGTACATTATTCTGTAAAAGATGTTGTAAATCGGGACAAGTGTATAACAGAGGTAAATGGCAGCCCCCGCCTGGTCGCAGCAGGCTGAAATGTGGGTAAGAGCCAGGGTCTATAGTTGTCCTCCCGCCCTATCGCAATAGTTCTAGGGCTCTTTTCTTGGAGGTAGATTCCCCCTAGCTGTGACACATATGATTGCTATCCATGTCCATATAGGCCAGCCATTTGTTTTGTTTTATTTTACAGGTGTGCAGGAGCTCAGGGATCCCCTATGCTTATTTTTTCACTGCTCCTCCTCCCTTTCTCTTTTCTTTCCCTTGCCCTGTCTTTCTTCTTTAACCCCAGTAGGTTGCAGTCCCGATATAGGCCCTCCCCTAGGCCCTAGGGACACTTGACTTAGATATAGTCACCACTCTAGTTCCAGCTGCAGGCCCCCCTATACCCTTCTGTCTGCTTCCTGGCTGTGTGAGTGTGTGTGTGTTTGCTGTGTGTGTGCACTCCCCCCCCCCTTTTTTTGGCCCCATTACCTCCCTGTCCTATCCCCCGCCCATACACCTCCGGGTTTAGAAGATGGCGGATCTATCCTCGTTTCTTTTAATGCTCAGGGCCTTAATATCCCAAGCAAAAGATCCCAGATACTCTATCATTTCCATAAGCAGAGAGTCAAAATCAATTGCTTTCAGGAGACACACTTCAAGGAAGGGCATGCGCCTACTATCCGCAACAAATATTATACCGAATGGCACTTTGCAAACTGTCGGGGCTCCAGATCCAGGGGAGTAGCAGTGGCGATTCAGTGGACGTCTACGCCCCTAACCAGGGCCAGGCCAGTTTTTTCACCGGCTTAATAGAGAAGCTGATTCCCTTGGTTCGGGGTACGGTCATTCTCTGCGGAGATTTTAATGCCACTCTGGACCCGGGCCTGGACAACTCCTCGGGGAAGTCCTCACTATCTTACTCGACTATTAAGTCGATTAAAAAAGCCCACGCTCTGCTCCAGCTGTGTGATGTCTGGAGGTTGCAACACCCCAGCAACAAGGACTTCAGTTTCTACTCCCATCCCCACAATGTGTATAGTCGTCTAGACTATATCCTGGTATCTCATAATGCTCTCCCCTGGGTTTCCGCTACGTCAATAGGTAACATTATCTTATCTGATCATGCTCCCGTCTATTGTTCGCTGACGTTGCCTTCCTCCTTGAGGCCTGCCTGGTCATGGCGACTGAATGAATCCCTCTTGTTGGACTCTGTCTGTCTGACGGATGTATCCCAAACCATTGCTCACTTCATACGGGATCATATGCACGATACTTCCTCCCCGACGGTTCAGTGGGAAGCCGCTAAATGTGTCATACGGGGAGTCTTGATTAGGCACGGCTCGAGGGTGAAAAAAGACAAAGCGGCCAAATTAAGTCTGCGCTGTCCAAGGTTTCCGCACTTGAACTTCAACATAAGTGTGCCCCGGTGCCAGACACACTGCGAGAGTTGCTCTCTGCGGCTAGAGGTACGGCGACTTCTGGGGAAACCTCTGGCATCGATTTCCTGCAGATTGGCCGTAGCCGTCTCTTATAATCTAGTAACAAGAGTGGGAAGATGCTAGCGAGAGCCCTGAGACGACTGGCCAAATCGCATATACCCCAGATTAGGTCCCCAAGTGGTGCACTGGTCCATACCACGGAGGAAATCAGTAAAACCTTCCATGCTTTTTATTCAAAATTGTACAATCTGAAATCCCCTCCTTCCCCGACCATAGGACAAGAATTCCCTGCCTCCTCCCCAATCCCATCTCTGAATTTGAGTCCCCTTTTACCGTACAAGAAATCTCCTCTGTTATCTCACTCCTCCCTAGTGGGAAAAGCCCTGGCCCTGATGGATTTTCACATAAATTCTATAAAACTTTCCGTGACGAATTGACCCCCCCTATTATTGCGAGCCTTTAACCATGTTTCTTCGGAGAATCCGTTTCCTACCCAAGCGACGTTGGCCCATATTGCTCTTATACCTAAGCCTGATAAGGACCCCTCTCTTTGCGGTAGCTACAGACCAATCTCGTTACTGAACGTAGATCTCAAGATCTACGCTAAACTCCTGGCGAACAGATTAAACCCTGTGCTACCGGATCTTATACACCCTGATCAGGTGGGCTTAGTGCCGGGTAGGGAAGCCCGGGACAACACCCTGAAAACTTTGGACATAGTCCATCATGCTCAGACTCGGAAAATCCCCCTGATGGTCCTATCCCTAGATGCCGAAAAGGCTTTTGATAGAATTTCCTGGCCGGCCCTGATTTCCACTCTTCGGCGTCTGGGGATGGGACCTATCTTTATTTCAAAAATACTGGCCCTTTACCATACCCCCACCGCCAAATTAAAGATTAATGGTTCCCTCTCAGAGTCTTTTGCTATAACTAACGGTACGCGGCAGGGATGCCCACTATCTCCGCTTTTGTACATCCTAGTGATGGAAAATCTCCTATCTGCGATACGTAATAACCAAAGCATAACGGGAATCAACATTGCAGGGACCGAGCACAAGTGCTCGGCCTTTGCCGATGACCTCCTGCTGTACTTAACTAACCCAGTCGCGTCACTCCCACCCCTGATATCCACACTGTAGGCCTTCGGCACTTGGTCCAATTTTAAAATAAATACGTCCAAGTCTGAGGCATTGAGTGTGGCCTGCCCCCCTCCCGTCCTCCCAGCTAAATTTGTTATTCTGTGGCCGTTAGAGGACGCCTATCTGGATTATCATCCCGGGTGCCTATCAAATATTTTCTCCCCTTTAAATTTTGAGTCAGCTCTCAGACGATTACTCAGGATTCACCTATGGCCGGCAATGTTTTTTCCCGGTTTTGGTAGAGTTAACATTTAAAGATGTCAATCTTACCGTAACTTATTGTTGCAGACAATCCCATTTCTATCCAAATCCTTTTGGGTCCTGTACAGCGCCTCTTTACTTATTTGTTTGGCCTTCTACCCGCCCCAGACCCTTCTTGTTTAGTACTAACCAGACATAAAGCCTTTAGTGACGGACTACGACTGCAGGAAAATTACTTAGCTCGCGTACCGGGTTACGGCATGGTGTCCAGGTGATAAAAAGTATGGACACGAACACGAGGGTCATCTCCCTGTCTCTTGCATCGCTCCCTTGGGTCTGGCCCTGCCCTAGGAGCCGGTACCATTTCTCATACACGGTCCGCTACTTACCTCGTTTTTAGCGTTGCCCCCCCCCCCCCCAACCCCCCCCCCCCCCCCCCCCCCCCCCCCCCCCCCCCCCCCCCCCCCCCCCCCCCCGCGCCCACCCCA